>CAUYSK010013043.1:0-292699 GCA_963575035.1 Avahi laniger
GGGTCTATGGCATGTGTGGGTAGATGTGTGTATGTATGTATTTCAAATGAGGAGGACCATGGTGAAAATATGAGAACCTTCCTAAGAATAAGCATAATTTGGAAAAAAACCTTCCTCTTTCCATAATTCTTTTGAGTAAACTCAACCATCTGATCCTCAGGAAAAGATGACACAGCATTACTTTAAGCAGATGTTCCTTGATTTGTGTAGTATCAGAGGAGGTGAAGGAGTTGCTGGCACAGTAAAGAATAGAAATGTCAACTGACTCGGAAGAGTCCTGGGCCCTTGAAGAGGCCTGGATTAGATGTCAGAAAATTTAACTTTTGTTCCTAGTGCTGCTATTTCTGTACTGTGGCCTTGCACAAGTCATGTGAGCCCTTCGAAACTCTCTTCTTATTACAAATTGAAGTGGGCTCTTTGATGCACCCAAAATCCTCTGAGGAATGAATGATTTATTCCCCCAGCTTCTGAAAATGTACCCGGAAAATGGCCCTCTTTAGGGATGTCCTCTGCTGAAGAAAACTGCCTTGTCCAAGGTCTGCCTCTTTCTAAGACAGCTCATTATAATGAATCATCATTGCAGGGGTAGAAAAGCCCAGCCTCCTTGTCCCAGCCAGCGACAACTCTGAAGAGCCACCTTGGTCTCACTGTCTCCCTGGCACTGACTGAGGCTTTGTTGGGACAGTCAGGCCCAGCTTCTCCTTCTGCCTGATCCCGCTTCCTTCTCATCTCTTCCATGAGTGTTGATTCTGAGAGCACTCCCTAATAAATGCCTTGAATGCAAATCTCTGTCCCAGGAAATCCAATCTGGGACAACAATGGTGTTATCATTGTTGTCACATGACTAGTGTTACCACAACAGTCATGATCACAGCAGCTACCATTTCTTGTGTGACCATTTATAGGTCAGGCAAAATACCAAATGTTGTACAAACATCATTGTGTTTTCTCCTCAAAACTGTCCCTACAAGCTAGGAATTCTAATCTCATTTTACAGGTGAGGAATAGTTTTATGAACTTAAAAATAAACAGTATATGTAAATGTGCTCTGACTATTACAAAATGGTATTACTTCTGTTTATAAATTCCAACTGAAAAGACTTTTCTAAAGCTGTCCAGTGGTACTCTCCAGATGAAAGCCTTCTCCCTGGCTCTCAGTGGGAGAGAATGGCAGCTCTCCTCTTGTCCTCTGCCATCTTCCCCGTTCAACCAACTCAAAAGGCTATGCCTCTCGGGCTGTAGCCTGTGGTTCTTTACAAATGCTCTGTACGTTGTGATATCTCTGTCCTTTTACAAATGTGCTTTGCATGGAATTCTGGTGGTACTTTTTTAAAATCCAGAAAATATCTTGGCATAGGAAGAAAAACAGCACCAACTCTCTCTGTATCCTCAGCCTTTAATGTTCCACATGACAGTTCTTGTATTCACCTACCCATTGCACATTTTTATGGCATCTGCCACATATGCAGAAATGTGCCCAGCATAAGAGCTGACAAGAGGGATGACCAAGATGCGGTCGCTACTCTCAAGAAGCTTTGTCCTGGGTGCTCTGTCCCAGGCTTTGGTGATATGAATTCAAGATCCTGAGTTGCGGCTGGTGATTCAGGCTGCAGTGGATTCTTCTTATAGCCCAGCCTTCATGGCCCTGTTCTGTTAATGCATCTGGGAGTGACAGCAGGTTTTCCCTTTCCTATGGCCTACAGCCTGAAGTTCGTATTTTGAAGAACTAAACAGACACTATAGAGTTAGAGAAGATTCAGATGAAGCTAACCATACTCCTTAACTGAGAATATCTATCTTGGTTTTGGCTTAAATCCACTTGAAGGTTTTCTGCCATTGACCTCCATATTCAGTTACAGTCACCCTAAGAAAATATAGCTCTTGGTTAAAAATAATTTTAAATTCGCTTTTGAATCAACCACCAGCAGAGTCTCTGCCAATAACTATGTTTGTTTTTTTGAAAATCAATTGCACTCTCAACAAAGGACTCATCCCTTTCAGTCATTATTCCCTTCATTGCATACAGATAATGTTTATTGTAGCAACTTCAGGGACCAGAGTCAGTTTCTTTCATGAGGGTTACCTGTAGCCAATCTAAATAGGTGCTCGAAACATCATCTCCCTAAATGCTGAAAGATTTCATCTTTATTGTGTTTACTGGTAAGTAAACGTGTGGGGGAGGACTGGGAATTTTTGCCTTCCTGCAGCCCTTAGATAAAGATGCTGACTATGGTTCATGGTCAAGTTCATGGTCAATATTGTCCAATTATTCTAGCAGGGAGTACTCTGTGGTATGTGCAGGGCAGTCATTATTCTTGGGACAAGGGAAGTCTGGGAAAATTTTGATACTGGATCTTGCAATTGTATTGTGCAAGAGACATGGAAAGCTGTGAGAATTTAAAAAAAAATAATCATATGAATCTTTTTCACTTCAAAATTTAGTCATTCATTCAGCATATATTTATTTGGCCCCTGCTAGGTTCAAAACACTGTTCTAGGTGTAGACAGACATGGAGGTTGCCTTTCTGAAGCCCACAGTTCAGGGTAATACGCTAATAAAGCCATATATAATTGAGAGAGATATTATAAAGCAAATGGGAAAATGATCAAGAATAATGGTGGGTGTGGTTTCGTGGGGTCGGGAACCATTAGATTGGATCATTACCGAAGGCTTTTCTGGGGAGATGGTCTTTTTGGGGTTTACTTTTCTCATTTTCTTCATCACTGCTTATTGAGTTACCTTTTCAAATATTTACCCTTCCTTTCCACCTTGTGCTGTAAGCTCTGTGAGTACAGGGACTTTAGCTGCTGACTATTGTAGTCCCCAGTGTGTTTCATGTACCACACATGTCTGGCACACTGTAAGTCTCTAAATAGTCATGGAATGAATAAATGAATGAGACAATGGCTCTATCCCAAACACACACACACACACACACACACACACACACACACACACACACACGAGTACAAGTGAGGAGAAGCAGTGTCTTTAGAGCTAAACAGGATAACACCCTGTCCTTCTTAACAGGAAGAATCTTGGAGCCACTATCAGGAAATCACTGAGCTTAGAAGAAATGGATGCACATCATTTGTAAAACTGGAATTATCTGATAGGGGATTAAAGATTTGGTCCATAGGACTCAAGCAATAATAAATCTATAGTCTTTGAGGCTTAAGATAGGATGTTTGTTAGGCTACTTGCTGCTAGATGAGGCAAGATTGAATTTTTGTAGTCGCTCCTGGAAGATGCCCTCATTGTAAGCTGCTAGAGGCTAGGTTTATTTGCTCCAGGGACATGTAACATTCATAATCTCCCATGGTTCTAGAAAGGCTGAAAACTATAGGCAGATGTGTGATTCACTAATCCATCTCCTACGGTTTGCTATTGAGTTTGGGTAAGGGTGGATATTTTACTGCCCTTGTGCAATAAAATTTTTTTACATCCTGGAAGGCATCACTGTCCCTACCCAGTCAAATTGTCATAACAACGGTTGTGCTGGTCTCAGTGCATCTTCCTTCCTCTGTGTGTGAGGGAAAAGAGAGGAGCCAGGGTCTGACTCCAGAAGCCCAGAGAAAAAGAGTCTAAAATGAATAAGGGATTATTACAGACAGTAATGGATCTTTGGAATCTTCACAATGGATTTTATTTCTCAGGGAGAACTATTATTTACCTTAGGAATAATAGAAATAAATTCTTTTGTGAGTTCTGTGGAATACTACTGGGTTCTAGGATTGATGTGTGGGAGTCAGAATTTAAAACATATTGGGTTTAAAAGGACACAAATTTGATTCTGTGTGAAAGTAGCTATTACCGACTCTCTAGGCAGTTTGGACCCTTAGAGTCCCAGGGATAATTAACAGAAGGTAGAGACCAGCAAGGACATGAGCTATTTTATCATTGAATAACGTGGTGCTCACCATGCCAGGGAGTTGGGTGATATTCAGATATAACCCTGACTCAGAGAGAAGTACTTTCATGAAGATTTTTTTAAGTTACAATTTTGCATTGTTTTCACCAATTTCCTTCAAGACCATCCCCTCCCCTCTCCATGGTAACTCACAATAAACAAAGCAGGTGGAGGGTTTCTGATCTTTCTTTACTAGGAGGCTTGTTTTTCCTTGTTTTGGGTTGTAACCAACAGGCCAGCATCCTTGGAGCCCTGATTTTACTTTTCTCCCTTTGAAGATCTTTCTCAAAGGATGCTGAAAGTGATTCTCTGATAAGAAAACTCTAGGCTTACCTAGAGCCAGATGTCAGTAGAAGGCTTCTAATATATTTGATTTGGAATAAGAAGACAGAAGCATGTGAACCCCAATGCCATTTGACTTTGGGGAGAGATGGTCAGCAGCCTAGCACAGAATGTGATTATGGACAGATTAAAATACTTTCTCCTCATCTATGCTAGACTATTATGCTGATTCATGATTAATATTAGGCCTCAATTGTTTTAGGCTTTTGAAACCTTAATTAGCTATTTCTTAACAGAACCATAGAAACTTAGAACTAAAAGGAAAGATTATCTGACCCAATTCCTAAAATACATGGAACTTGAGGACCGGAGACTAAAAATAATTTCCCTGTGCCCTTCTTCCATTGTATGTATTCTATGGCCTTTTTGGTGAAAATGCACCATGTTTAACTTTAAGGTTTTGTCTTCCTGGAATTATCTAGGACTCCGATTTCATTTGAATAATTTTTTTTTTGTTTTTATGAAGAAAAGAAAGAAAATAAGTACAAATCAGCTACTCATTGTCTTGGTTAATGAGTGTCCTCTTTCCAAGTCAAGATGTTTATAAAAATGGTATTGCCGATTCTCTTTCATTTAATTTGCAAAATCTCTTTTGACATCTACTTTTAGGAATAATCTGAGGCTTGGGTTACTGAACGTTGGGTTAGACTTACAATTTAGGGACTCTCTGATGAACCACTTTGACCCAGCCATGCAGAATCTACATTCCCCTCTATCCACAAATGCTGTAACTGGGTGGGGAAGAAATGTCTCTAAGAACCCTGAGAGCTGATTTGAAACTCATGGTCATTAACAGAAATTGTCTTATAAATTGTGATTAGATTCCGGGACTAGGTCCCCAAAACTTAACTCATATTTTTTGCTTCTGTTAGAGTTCTTTTTGTGCAATGAAAGAATATTAGTCAAACTTACTAAAAGAAATAGAGGAGTATTTATTGGCTTAAGTATCTGAATAGTCCAAGGATAGATCTAACGTCAGTAATGACATGCTGTAGAGGTTAATGTGACACACCAGAACCTAGTTTTTTCTCTTTCTTTGTCTTGGCTCTGCTGCTTCTGTTCGGAGTACATTCTTAAACTCTTTCTCCTTTAAAGGACGCAAGTTGATTACTGCAGATCCAGCCTACCTTCTCCTAGGTTCAAGAGGAAGACCAGTCTCTTTCTTGAAGTTTCCACATGAATCTAACTGGACAAACCAGGGTCACATGTTCATCCCTGAACCAATCGCTGTGGCTAGTGAAATAAAGTGAGCTGATTGGCTAGGGCTGAATTATAGGTTCCACCCTTGGAATTTGCAGGGAAGCCCCACTCAAAGCAAGTAATTTTATGGTGGATAAGGGGATAAAGTCTCAAAAGGAATCAGGGTAAAACCACCAAATAAGAAGGAAAGGCAATGGGAAAGGCAATGAGAAAGGCAAAAACAAACTATACTTGGACTCATTCACAAAGGAATTGAAGGCCATTTTTAAAGACTAGGTTTTGATGTAGTTTTCTATTAACATTTTCTATTAATGTATAACTAGTATGCAACTGCCTGGAAACCCAAACACTGTTATCTTATGCTTCCCTGGATCTGTCTCTTCTCATTCAGTGGTGAGTCTTTCAGTATCTTGGATTAACTTAGGAAACAACACAATTTGGCCATTAGAATTTTAGGAATTTGCTTCTCAAAAGTGTGGTTCTCATATTAGCAGCATTTGGATCACCTGGGGACCTGCCAGAAATGCAGAATCTCAGGTCCCATTCCAGACCTATTGAATCAAAACTTGCCTCGTAATGAATACCCAAGTAATCAGTATTTACATTGAAATTTTTCATGGCTTTACAAGATTTTTCTATCACTGGTTTTAAGAAATTTGATTAATATGTACTTTGGTATAGTTTTCTTCATGTTGAATTTCATTATGCTTGGATTTCATTGAGCTTGTAGGATTAACCGCTTTGTTAAAATTTTAGCTATTATTTCCTCAAATATTTTTACAGTATCTTTTTTCCTCCTATCCTTCGAGAACCTCAATTACACATGTATTAGGCTGTGTAAAGTTATTCCACAATTTACTGATGCTATGTTCATTTTTTCTGTTTTTCCCCCCTGTTTCCTTTTGAATACTCTTCATTTTGATGTCTTCAATTTCTTGAATCTTTTGTTTAACAGTGTCTAATCCTCAGTTAATCCTATCCAGTATATTTTTTATCTCAATCATTGCATTTTTATTCTCTAGGAGCTCAACTTAGATCTTTTAAAAAATATATATAAATGTGCTTAAAATATACTTACATATTTTATATCTCTCTTTAACATGCTAATGCATTCTTCTACCTTCTTTCACTGCATTTCCTTTATCCGGATTCTGATGGTTTTCATACATACCTGAAGCACTCACCTGTACTCAGTTGGAGACTTGTGAGAAATCCTTGCAGATCTCTGAAACTCTCTTTCTGCGCAGCCATCTCCTTTCCAGTACTCTGCTTCTGCAAATTCTAGCCACCTTAGCCTCCCAATTATTCAACTCTAAATTCTCAACTCAGGGAGAACACTGGGTTCTATTTGGGTTCCTCCTTCCCTTGAAACTCTTTCCAAATAGTTAATCACAGGCCTCACTCAATTTGTTTTTCTTCCTTCAGGGATTGCTGTCCTGTGTTAACCTGTTGTCCAATGTGTGAATACTGTTGTTTTATATATTTCGTCAGTTTTTATACTTGTTTAAGGCAGGAGGATAACTCCAGTCCCTGCACTCCCTCCTGGCCCAAAGTGGAAATTCTTACACATTCAAACTTGAAAAACATTATCTTGGAAGACTTTACGAGCTTCAATGTGTTCACCATGTTCTGTCCAAACTCTTTAAGAGGTGGAATCATCCTCTAAAGATTTTATGAACCCCAATGCTATTTTTCTCCCTCATTTCTTATCACATTCAACCCTTCTTCTGAAAAGAGGTTTCTGATGCCTTCTAATCTAGGGATGATGTATCCTTGGTAAACCAAGATTTATGAGGCCACTCATAAGTTCAATATTCCTCTTTGGGGAGCTCAAATACCTTATTATATATTACCAAGATTGCTTTCTATTAGAAAGATCTGGAAGATAAAAGTGATACTTTAAAGCAATTAGTCAAGGCAACAGAAAAACAAAACATGTATAAAGCCATTTGGCCGAGGGAGGGAAGGAAAAAAGCCATTACGTAAATACATGGTTACTTGGAGCCATTCTGCTTTGAAATTAGGTCAGATAATGGGCAAAGGGTGGAACCATGAATTTTCTGCCAATCATTGGTTAAAATATTAGACCAATTCATTATTCATACAAAACTCCAGCAGATATTAACTGTATCTGTGGAAAAACGTGGCCTGACTTCGAAACAACTGATTAACAAGTTTTTGGAACAGAGCCCACTCATAAATGGGAGATGACTAACTCTCTCATACTCTCAACTCTAGACAATGAAAACTTTAAGCTCCCTCAGCATTTCCCAGCCTGTCCCATATTAACATCTAAGGGACACAACTTGTGTTTCTCTGCTTCTCTGCCACCACCGTTGCCAAGCCAACATCATCTTCCACTTAAACCATTGCAGTGGCCCCCAAAGTAATCATACTCTTGGCATATTGCAGTTGTGTCCATACAGTCAGCCAGACTCATTTTTTAAAAGCTCATTTCTGATCCTATTACTGGCCTGCTTAAATTTTTCTAATGGCTTCCCAAGGCACTTAGAGTGAAATCTAAGCTTTCTTACCATGGCCTTCGCCTGGCTTTTGGCTTCCTTTCCAGCTCATCTTGGGTATTGCTTGTCTCCTCTGTTTCCAGCATGCTGGCTTGCATCCTATTTCTCTTGTGAGCCACGTTCTGTCTTACCTCCTGGTCCTTGTATTTGTTGTTCTCTCTCCTCATGTACTCTTCATCTTGTTCTTTTCATCGTTGGCCCCTTCTACTTACGTAAAGTCAGAGTGCAAAATCTCTTTACAGAAGGCTTTCTGACCACATTATCAAATCACTTTGTTTAATTTCCTTAATGGAATTTATTACCATTTAGAATTTTCTTGGGTTACCTATCTTGTCCATTAGAATAGAAGCCTCCAGAGGACAGTTAATTCCTCTTACAACCATACTCTCAGGCCTGGAATAGTGCTTGGCATGTGGCAGCCACTTGCTGAATATTGCTGAATATAAGAAAGAGCCATAAGACCACTTTGGTGCACAAAATATTTTAGCTAATTTAATTGTATTAAAAAATCAATTTTTGAACTAATTTATGTCAGATTTAACTGCCAATGCCTCTAATCTAGATTGCTGGTGCATAAATACATTAAACTTATATCTTTGGCATTCTTTGACTACTTAGATTAGTTAATACAGAGGCAGTTTTAATGTATTTTGGTATGTGTTTTCCTTAAATTTCAATAAACATGTTTTGGGTATGCTACACCTAAGAATCTGGGATGAAAATAGGAACTTTTTTCCCAAAAGTAGGTTTTTCTTAGATACTCCTTCTAGAAACAAGTTAGAATGAGGTGTTAGAATCACAGGAGATTTCATATGCATAAAGGAATGCATAATATATGAACATATATCTTTCAAACATATATATACACACACGCATATATTATCCCATTTCCAACCATCGTCAGGTATATGCGCAACTTTCAGGCAATGCTATGTGATATGATTTTACCTAAGGAAAGAATACTGTACCTAACTTTCTTCTGATGACTTTAATTGAAATTATATAATCAGTTATTCATGAACACAGTATTTTGAAAATTTACATTATGAAGTATTGTGAGGTTTGCCAGAGCATAAGAGCATGGTGGGAATTTCCAGAAATGAAAGATTGATTCAGGGCAAAGTTTCATTTAGTTTTCAAAAGAAGTTCCTTTCTTCTTGGCATGTGCCTTTCATAGGGCTGTGAAGAAGAAGATTGCACTTAATGGAATGGAAGGATGCATAGCCTTGTTCTGGGGTCCTTCGTGCTATTTTGAATGCGTGTTGTTTTCTATTCAAATGATTACCCCATTGTGGTTGCCTGTTAGAGTAAAGAATCAACAGGGTCTTTTGGTAACCATGGAAGCCACTGGCTTTCGAATGAGTTATTTTTAGATTGCTTCACTGAATAAATTTCTCTTCCTTCCTGAGAGGAAAATAATGTAATATAATCTTTAGAATTTGAGGCCTCAGCCATGGAAACCAGAAAGGGATGTTGAGAAAGGAGAATCTTACATTGCCTTATTTTAATGATAATCCAAATCCTAGTCCGAATGAGACTTGGGAAGTTACATTAATGGTAGGCACTTAACAAAAATGTGGGAGTCATCAAACAGCTCTTGCTGAGTCTTCAACTTTTAGAGTCTTAGTTTTAGCATTGGTTAAATTTGCTTTTCCCTCTACTAATCAGAGGCTCAAAGGCAAGCCCCAAGTAAATCTTGTTAGTACTTCAATCAAAGCTTCTAAGAAAGTAGTTATGCTTCTGACTTCCTGGTAGATTAGCACGTAGTGACATTTCTATAGGTTGTTTAATTCAGACTCTGCTCTTCCTTTCAGCTTCTGCTTAGGAAGAAGAAAAAGTGACTGTGATGAGTTAGCATCTCTAAATAATAAACTCTGGTCTCAGTATTATTTTGAAAATCTGCACTGATAGAAAATTTTAAAAACACTAATTATGAATTCTCCCCTGATCAAAGGACAAATTGCATTTTGTTCCTGGAAATGCCTCCGTGTTATTAATGGTATTATTGGAATTTATGAAATGACTCAAGGGTGCATTCATGGGCAATGGAAGATGCATGGATGAAGCAAAAGACCTGATTCCTTTCTAATGAGGTCAGCCAAGACGAGGAAGTGATTACATTCATATTATTTCTGCATTCACCTGAATAGCCTTTTTGATAGATCCTACAAAAAAACGGGATACCAGACCTGTAAAGAACCTTTCCCACAGGCCCTCACTTCACCAAACGAGAAGTAGCCCCCACAAGTTGCCTCTTGTTTTTCTTGACTTGGGATCCATTGATCTTTTTGCCGTGGATAAGCCTAATATCATACCAGGAGGGCTCACTTACTGTTAGTGGCTTCCCTTCACCCATAATATGAAACCCAAACTTGTTTCATGGCCACCAAGGCCCCAGGTGTTCTGATACCTGCTGCCTCCTACCTCTTTTCCTCCCTGCCTTTGCCACATCCACCACATTTCAGTACAACAACATTCTTTCCCTTTGCTGAAAATATCAAGTTTGTTGCCACCTCAGGGTCTTTGCACTTCCTGGTGACCCTGCCTTGAAAGCCTCTCTGCTGATTTGCAATGGCTGGTTTTCATCTCTGGCAGGCAGAATTGTGAGAGGGCCCCCGCGACTCCCTACTTGGTGTACACACTCTGTAAAATCCACTCCCTCTGACTGCGGATGGAACAAGTGAATGTCATGCTACCTCACACCAGTGATGTCACTGATCAGGTGACTTTGAATTAATCAAAAAAGAAACTCTCAAGTGGAGTGCTCCTTTCCAAAGAAGGTGAAGTATCAGAGAGACACTCTCCTGTCAGCCTAACAGACAGCAAACAGCCATGTTGTGAGAGGAGTGACCATGAAGCGTGCACCTGAGGGTGGCATCTAGGAGCTGAGAGTGCGGCCAACCACTAGCAAGACAATGGGGACCACGAGGAATAGAATCCTGCTGATAGTCAATGAGCTTGGGAGAGGACTCGGAACTTCAGATGACATCACAGCTCCTACGACACCTTGATGTCAGCCTGCAAGAACCTGATTGGAGGATCCAGCTAACCGGTACCCAGACTCCTGACTCAAAGAAACTTAGTAAATCTGTGTTTTAAGGTGCTGAGTTTGCAGAAATGTTTTACACCGTGATAAAAAGCTAATACCTTGCTTTCCTATCTCAGCTCAAGTGTCTGTTCCTCAGAGAGGCCTTCTCTGAGCCCTTTAATGTTTTGTATTCACCTGCCCCCATTACCCTGATTTATTCTCTTGTTAGCATTTAGAATCTAAAGCCACCTCATTTGCTTACTGTCTTGGTAGTTGCTGTATTCCTTAGCACCTAAAATATTGTAGCACATGTAGTAGGCACTCAGTAAATATTTGTGGAATGAATCACTGAATCCAGATTAATGAGTTTTTATCAACTGCCCATGACTAAACTGCTAAGTTATTCCCTGGACCACCAGGTGGCAGATCATTTAGACAGTCAAGTAAATAGAATAGAACTTTGGCCTGGAGACAGAACATCAATTTTCTAACGGCAGCATTGCCATCCAGACTTTAATCTAAAACCATCTGCCTTTATTTTTCTTAACCTGGTCAGTTGGACAGCACATCTGCCATTGCTGGTGTTTGTGTAGCCAAATTATACGATTAACTCTTTTAAAACAGGAGCTTAGAAACAGAATGGATTGATACTATCATTATCACCGGCTATACGACCAGCCACAGAGGATTATCTTTGCCACTGCCATTTGTTGTTGTGATTTTTTTCCCTGAATAATTTAACTTCTTGAGTGTGGATCTGTTTAATTGTTCTCCAGCTTTCAGTCGGTGATTTTCTTTCTTATCTTTGGATTAAGTGTTCTTAAGCGTTGGGAGAATGGACTATTATCATAATGTGTCTCTCTCATCGTAACTTTGCTAAGGGGACACATTCGTCACTATAATAGGAACTCAAATGACTTGAGTACCTGACTGATCTGGAAACAGGTTTGTATGTCAGGGTTTCAACATGGATGTAGAAACTGACCAGAGTGTAACAGCCATGAAAATTGAAGCTTCATCTGTTTTAGGTTTTGCTGTGCAACCCTGTACTTCTGCTTTTGCGTATTACCTGTACTATTATAATAGTAGCAGACATATGATGGGTGCTGAGTAAATAGCTTTGAAATAATGAATGGATTAGTGAATAAAGTGTCTTGCCACCTTACCTAACACCAAGTCTTGGAAGATTTCCTGTTCTGTAGTTGTTTCCTATGGGAAATAGCCCTTTTCCGTTTAGAGAAACTAAACATTCAAGACCCATTCAACTGTCATCTCCTTGGATAATGGTTGTTAGGATGATTATTGACCATTTACATGTTACCTTTTGTTGAACATTCACCCTGTGCTTGGTGTTATGTGAGGTACTGAGGACACACAGCTAGATGGGACCTCTGCCCCAAAAGAGTTTACAGTCAATTCTAACCTGTTACCATCCATTGTCAAGATTGGCACCTAATGTAATTCTTATAAATAATTAAAGGTTCATTGAAGTAAAGTGCCTGGGAATTCCAAATATGGATCTTACTGTCTGGGTTTACAATATTGATATCCCTTTCCCTGCTTTTATTTAGTTAAAGTAATGCTAGCTGCTGAAACAGATAAACCTCAGGGGCTTAGCGCAATAGAAACATATTTCCTATTCGTGAAATTCCCAAAATGGGGTTCCAGATCATTTGACAGTTTTGTTCAAAAGTGTGATTTAGGGATCCAGAGTTCTACTTTGCAGGTCTATCATCTTTAACTTCTAATGTTGCTGCTCAAGGGGAAAAAAGGGAAGATCTCCTGGATCGGGCCGGGAAGTATCACAAATCACTTCTGCCCATGATCAATTGACCACAGCTCCGTCACATGATCACACCTACCTGCAAAGGAGATGTAGTTCCAGAAAGAAAAAAAAAAAACAGATTTGATGAATAGCCAATAGTCTGTCAAACTGACTGTCTAGTATTTAGGAAATTCCCTAAGAGTTTCTATGCTAGCACAGTTACCCATATAGAAGAAGAGAGAGTCACAGGTCAGAATAATTGGGCTTTATTTGTTTTTATGTCACTTACCAGCCTATTGACTTTTTATGGGCATTTATACTCTTTGGCATCATCAGATTTATACAAAATGGAGATAAGACACACACATTATATATTTGTCATAGATAGTCATGTGTTATTTAACAACAGGGATACCTTCTGAGAAATGCATCCTTAAACAATTTCATCATTGCGCAAATATCATGAAGTGTACTAACACAAACCCAGGTGGCATGACCTACTATATACCTAGGCTGTATGGTGTAGCCTATTGCTCCTGGGCTACAAACCTGCATAACATATTACTATATTCGATACTGTAGACAATGGTAATACGATAGTACATTTGTGTATATAAACATAGAAAAGGTATGATAAAAATGTTATGCAGTATTATAATCTTATGGGACTACCATTGCATATGTGATTGGTTGTTGACTGCAATGTTATACAGACCAAAATATGACTATTTATTTGGAAGATTGAATAAAATAATTACTGTGGAAGTATGATATGAAGTGCAAATTGAAGAGTAAATGGAAGACGATCTCTTTTTTCTCCTCATCACCATCACCGTTAGGATCATAGGATATAAGGAAAAGGTAGAGGGCAAAGTGGGAGGGTGTCCAATTTGGCATCAGCTTCATCTTGTACCACTTGTCTCTCACCCTTTATAGTTAAACTGAAATCCTTGCTGCCCTCCAATAAATCATGCCAACAACATTCATTCATTTCCTTAACAAAGACTCACCCAGGATCTAAGAATCAACAAGGATCTTTACCATTTTCTGAGCTCTGTCTCTGTGGCTGGCACTAGAATGTGTGTGTACTTCACGCACATGATCTCATTTGATCCTTCCTCACAGCTCTAGGAGGCAGATTCTATTGTCACCCCCTGTTTTTTACAAACAGGAAAATCAAAGCTCATAGACGTGAAGCCAGTCATTTAAGGTCACGCAGCTCAACATTGGCAGTCTGGCTCCAGAGCCCATGCCTGTGACCACTGTATTGTCTTGGCACATGCCAGATACCAAGGGCTTCCGTGGTGAACAAGAAAACATGGTACCTGACTTTAAGGAGCTTTCATCTTGGCTCTCAGCAGCCTTTAAACCCTTAGTGTACACTATTCCTGTTTTAAAAAATAGACTACATTTTTTTTAGAGCAGCTTTAGGTTCATAGAAAAATTGAACAGAAGGTACAGAGAGTTCTCATATACCCCCTGCACCCACACATGCATAGCCTCCCCATGATTATTATTAACACCCCCCCCCCACCATTTGTTACTGCTGATGAAGCTACACTGACCCATTGTAATCATCCAAAGTCCATAGTTTAAGGTTCACTCTTGGTGTTGTACATTTATGAGTTTTGATAAACGTGATATATACCCATCACTGTAGTATCATATAGAGTAATTTCACTGCCCCAAAAGTTCTCTATGCTCCATCTGCTTCGCTCTTCCTTTTGCTTGAAATGCTCTCTTAACACCCCTTCCCCCTTTCTTAGCCTAGCTGGTTTCTCCTTACTCTAAAGTCTCAGATTGGGCATTACCTCCCTCGCCCTTTCCTGACTTCCCAGGTGGTACCTAGAAAGTGTCTCACATATGTTCATGAGCAGAGGCAGTATTGCCTAGTGGCCAAGGTAGTAGGTCTAGACTGAAATTTGCTCAAATCATGGCTCCATCACTTCTAAGCACTGTAATTTGGGGTAGATTACTTCACTTCTCTGGTCTCAGTTTCCATATGTAGAAAATAGGATTGTTAAAAAGATGCAATGAGATGATTTATGTAAAGGGTTTGGCACTTGCATGGCAAATGCTTAGCTACCTTGATTAGCTCTCATTAACTACCATTATGAAGACTGATCAGATAACATTCTAATTTCTTCCTCCTACCCAGGACTGCAGGGTCTGCTCTGATAGATGAGGATGTTGACTTGCAAGTTGCCTTCCATTTCAGTGACTTGTAGTTTGAACTGAAAGGTCAACACCTCTGGACTAGAATGCAGGCATCTTGAGCTAACCTAGGGAATGTCCAAGACTTGACCAAAGCCCCCATTTTTGATGATGCTGTACATCTTAGCACACTCAGACCCACAGCCTTCCCACAGAAACACAGGGCTGATTTATGATTTTAATCAGATCAGCCTTTGCTGATGTGCAATGAGGAATAATTAGTTGGTGGCTGGTGCAGAGAAATGCACTACACTCAGCCAGGAGGGGATGCTTCCTCTAGCATTTCCACTCGCTTGCTGAGGTAGCTTTCCTTCCTTCTCTCTGTTACTCAGAAGTGAAGCTTGATGGGTCTCTGTGGGAAGCACAGTCATCTCTTTCTCTGCACATCCTCTCCTAGGCCCAGGCAGATTTACAGTCCCCATGTGAGCATGAGGACATGTCTAGGTAACTAATTAGCTAAAACAGAGCATTGACAGACTTATAGAATACATACAAATTTCAGTGGATTAAAGGTCAGTGTCCAATAAATTGAGTCTGAGCAAGGCTTTTTCCTCCCAGGGGTTGGCATGCTGTAGATTTTAATCTTGGAACTCCTAGGGTCTATAAATGAAGCAGCAGGTGTCCAGAATGTCAGTCTTTGTTCCACTCTAAAAGCATATGTGCTCTTGGGCTCCAGAAAATTCTTGTGATGTCCACTGGAAGCTTCGATTCACTTTCTCTTCTTGTGTCGCTTAGAAGCTCCAATGCCTGTTTGTAAACTACGTGAATATGTACTGTACTTCAATCAGAATCAGGAAATTCAGGAGAAAAAAATTCAAAACCTTGCTTGTTATTACCCAAGATTTAAAAATTAAACCCAATAAGGGATATGGCAACTTTAAAATGCAGGTGCATTTTTCCCATTGAGAGATGGGGTCTATGTCCCCTCCCCTTAAATCTGGGCAGAAGAATGACAGATTTGACCAATAAAACATGATGCTAGATGATTTTCCAGGCTAGGTCATAAAAGACCTCGCAGTTTCCATTTTGCTTACTGGAACACTTGCTCTTGAAGCCCAAAGCTGCCATATATGAAGTTTGACTACTCTTAAGTTCACCATAGTGTGAGGAAGCCCAAGCTCTATGGAGATGCCTCATGATGCTCCAGTTAGTTTCAGCTGAGACTAGCTTTATAGTCATCTCAGCTGAGGTACTAGATATGTTAGTAAAGAAGCTTCCAGATGATTGCAGCCCCCAGAGCTTTGGGTCATCTCCCAGACATTCCAGCTACCTCCAACCATCCATGTCTTTCCAACAGAGGACCAGACATTAGGGAGCAGAAACAGTCCAACTCTATTGATCTATATTCAAATTTCTAACCTGTATAATCCATGAGCATAATAAAATGGTGGTGGTTTTATGTCAATAACTTTTGGGTGGTTTGTTATGCGGCAGTAGATAGCTGAAGCAGTATGTTTCATGGAGTCTTTTCCCAAGTGTGAGTAGGAAAAGTAGGGTAACTATAAATCTAGTTGTTAAAAGTTGTTAAAATAATGCAGTCAGTAGAATTTAGAATCACTAGGTCATTAAATATGAAATATCTGATTTTGAATCAAAAGTTTATTATATCTCAAACAAGAAACAGTACAGTTAAAGTGTGCCTAACCTGTCAACACAGTTTTGACATCTTAATGGTAGCTCGTTTATGCCAGGAACAAAGAAGCCTGGAGAGTGAGTGGCAATGAAATCATGAAAAGTGTTTTCCACAACTCGTTGAGAGTTGAATGTTTTTCTTCGCAAGATGTGGTCCAAAGCCTGGAAGAAGTGATAGTTGGTGCAAGGTCTGGTGAATATGGTAGATGTCAAAGAGTTTTCAAGTCCAGCTTCTGTAGTTTAGGCCATGTTTTTTGCAAAATGTGGTCTTGTAAGAGGATTGGCCTGTCTCTATTGACCAATCTTGGCTGCGTAATTGCAAGCACTCTCGTCATTTCATCCAATTGGTTGCAGTAGACATCCACTGTAATCGACTGACCAGTTTTTATGAAGCTGTAGTGGATAATACCAGTGCTGGACCACCCAATAGACATCATTAGCTCTTTTTGGATGAATATTTGATTTTGGACCGCATTTTGGCACTTGATCTTTTTTCAACCATTGTGCCGAATGCTTGCAATTGTCAGAACCCATTTTTCATCACACATAACAGTATGGTGTAAAAGTGGTTCACCTTTATGTCATGACAGCAAAGAGGCAAGCTTTGAGAAAATTTCTCTCTGATGCTCATTTAGTTCAAGCAGTACACATCTATCCAGCTTCTTTACCTTGATGATTTGTTTCAAATGGTCCAATATTGTTGCAATAGTAATGTCAAACTTTGCTGCTAATTCATGTGTAGGTCGAGATGGATTCGCTTCTACTGCAGCTTTCAGCTCATCATTCTCCATCTCGGTCTCAGGTCACCCACATAGCTCATTTTCAAGATTGAAATAACCAGAATGGAACTTTTTAAACCTTTGAGGCACCATGTGTGTATTAGGCACATCTTTCCCAAACACTTCGTTGATATTTGGAACTGTCTAGGCTACACTGGTTCCACGACAGAACTCATATTCAAAAATAACACAAGTTTTTTTTTTTTTTTTACGTATCCGTGTTTTCACAAAAAGTGCTCTAAAAAATTCTGAAAGATAATCACAAGCCAAAATGTTCATTTGAAAGAATGAGAATGTACCTTCATAATAATAATAATAAAAAGAATGGTCATAGTGAAATGTCAGAGGTATCAACTGTCAAACTTAGTACTTAAGGAAATCAGACATTCCATATTTAATAAGCTATATATAAGGGACCCTAAGTTTCATCTGGTAAGTCCACAGCCTGGCAGTTGCCACTAATCTGAATTTTCTCTTTAGTATCTTTGAACAGAGATAATTTACTCTTTGCTTACATGCTTTCAATAATGGAGGAACTCATGATTTCATGAAACCTCTTCTCCTGCAGAGGTACAACTGGATGAACTAAAGAGAGACGCTTTTACTGCTAGATAGATATGGTTGGTGACAGAATAAACACAGATGTCTGAGAGCAAGTGGCTTTTTGAGGTAAGGATCTACCTGTATATACAGGTTGGAGCTCATTAAAAAATGGCAAGCACCATGACACCTGAGGTTTGGACTTTTCAGTTGAAATTAGTCACATGCTGGTGGCTTTTTCTAGGCTTTTGTAATGTGTAGAGAGAGGCTTTTCTTCCAAGTATCTCTTCATGCTGTACTGGATTCTGGTGGTAAAGAATAGGGAACAATCAAAGCTAATCATGGTAAGAGTCTTAGAAATATAAAGCCTGGTATACAGGCTTAAAGAAAGGAAGTCATAGCTGACCAAAAGCTGAATATAAATAAGTGAATCAATGCAAATACAGACAAGTATAATTCATTCTTCAGCAGGCAGCAGGGTAGAGCAGTCACAGGTGCTACTTGTTTAGTTGTCCAGTGAGTAAGTCCAAACCCATCTGCAGAATTGCCTTTAATTCTGGGAACTCCACTTTAAGAAGAGTATTGACAACACAGAATATTTTCAGATGTCAACTAAGATGGAAAGAAACCATGTATTATGGAAAATATATATATGTATATGAGTGTGTGTGTGTGTGTGTTTAGCAACAAGAAGGAAAATAATAAGGAATGATATAACAACTGTCAAAGACTTCAAGGATTCTAAGAAGACAAAAACATAAATTTCAGGAGAGACAAGATGGCTGACTAGAAACACCAGCTGCCATGTCACTAAAAGTGATTTTCAGATACAATGCAGTCCCCATCAAAATACCAACATCATATTTCACAGGTCTAGAAGAATAATTCTATACTTTGTTTGGAACCAGAAAAGAGCCCAAATAGCCAAAGCCATCTTAAACAAAAAGAACAAATCTGGAGGCATCACATTATCAGACTTCAAACCATATGCTGAAAGTTGATAGTAACCCAAACAGCATGGTATTGGCACAAAAATAGAGACAGATCAATGGAACAGAATAGAATCCAGATAGAAAACTATCCACATACAGCCAACTGATCTTTGATAAAGCAGACAACATTATACAGTGGAAAAAAGAATCCCTGTTCAATAAATGGTGCTGGGAAAATTGAATAGCCTCATGTAGAAGAACAAAACAGCACCCCTATCTCTCACCACTGACAAAAATTCATTCATGGATAAAAGACTTGAATGTAAGGCATGAAACCATAAGAATTCCAGAAGAAAATGTAGGAAAAACTATTCTAGATATCAGCCTAGGCAAAGAATTTATGACTAAGACCCCAGTGGCAATCATAGCAACAATTAAATTAAATTAAATTAAATTAAATTAAAAAGCTGCTGCACAGAGAAGGAAATAATCAACAGAGTGAATAGACAACCTACAGAATTGGAGAAAGTATTCACAAGCTATACATATGATGAAGGGCTAATATCTAGAATCTACAAAGAACTCAAGTCAGCAAGAAAAAAACAACCCCATTAAAAAGTGGGCAAAAGACAGAAGATTTTCAAAACAAGATAGAAAAATGGCCAATATGTATATGAAAAAAAGCTTAATGTCACTAATCATCAGGGAAATGAAAATTAAAACCACAATGAGATATCACTTTACCTCAATTTGAGTGGCTTTTATTAAAAAGTTTCAAAAAAACAGACGCTGGTGTGGATGCAGAGAGAAAAAATGCTTATATGCTGTTGGCAGAACTGCAAATTAGTACCACCTTTATGGAGAATAGCATAGAGGTTCCTTAAAAAACTGAAAGTAGACCTATCATTCAATCCATCAGTCCCACTACTGGGTATTTACCCAAAGGAAAAGAAGTCATTTTATCAAAAAGATGTCTCCACTCAAATGTTTATTGCAGTACAATTCACAATTGCAAAGATGTGGAATCAATCCAAGTGCCCATCAGTTTATGAGTAGATTAACAAAATGCTGTATATGGACACCATGAAATTCTACTCAGCCATAAAAAAGGATGAATTCATGCCTTTTGCAATACTTTGGGTAGACCTGGAGACCATTGTTCTAAGTGCAATATCTAAAGAATTGGAAAACAAACACCACATGTACTCGCTATTAAATTGGAACTAACTGATGAGCACACATGTGCACAGAGGAAAATAAAACTCAGTGGAAATCAAGCAGGGGGGAAGGGAGGAGGAGGGAATAAGTATGAACCTACCTAACGGGTATGATGAACACTATCTGGATGATGGGCACACTTACAGCCTTGACTAAAGCATTAGAAAAGTGATCCATGTAACCAAAAACATTTGTACTCCCATAATATTTTGAAATAAAAACAAGAAAAAACAAAAACTGCCATGAATTTCACACACTCTTTTCTTAGCATGTAAGTCCAGGCCCCGGTCATCACTCGCTTTGACCTCTGTTCCAAGCTTCTCTCTGGTGTATCTGGTTTCCTTCTTGCCTTCTACCATCAGGTTTCTACAAATTCAGATGTAAACTTTTAAAACCACAAATCAGATCACAAGATTCCCTTTTTAAATATTCTCTGAACTTCTCATTGGTCTTAGAACACAATCTGCACCCTCACCATGTCCTGCAGTGGTCCTCACCGCTGTCAGGTCCAGTGACTTGATTTTATAAGCAAACATTTTAACTCACCCCATTTACTCTCTCGTGGTGAACTTTACAGATACTATAACCTATCTGATTACCTATTAAAAATAGAAATACTATCCTAATGTTACATAATGGAAAATAGAAAAAGTTTCTAAAGAATGCAATATATATTTCAGTATGTACATGCATAGGCGTAATAATACTAGAAGACATAAAGTAGTAGGTGCTTGCATCTATAGGTAAAGTCACCAGGAATACGTGAGCGACAAATGCAGACTGATACAGGTTTGCTTGTCTGTGTTTTAACCAGTGACTTAAACACCTCAAGCAGCATTGTTATAGTGACATATCTTGACAATGTTCTTGGTAGTGTTCAGAACCAAAAGAAGAATAGTCTTCCTTCAGTTTATAAAGTATTTGTGTTTTTGGAAAATTGAAGGGTTAATGAATCTTTATTCATTCTTTTAAAAATTGTTATTATGTAAAATGGAGTTAGATTTTAGGCTCAGATAATTATAACTTGGCATTTAATCTAAATGAATGCCCAGTGGGACATTAGAAAATCATTCAGGATGAATGACAACTCTGATACGTAGGCTTTCCTGTGTGCTACAGGAAGCCTAGAAGTCCTAGCCTGAGTCCTTCCAGTGCCAGGAAGGAGTTTCTTTTTGTTATTACCACTAACAAAAAACCCACCCTAGTGGAGTTTCAGAAATGCCTCCAGGGGTGGCTGGCCCCATGGTTCCCATGGAGAACACCTGCCCCACAAAATCTGGCTCTTGACTTCTTTCTTCGCTACTTGTACCACCCACCAGGCCTCCCTCACAGGCTCCAAACTCATTGCCTTGTTCTCTCACTCTTAAGAGTGGGCAGTTGAATATGGTTTTATACACTTTGAACTGTTGTGTCACCAACTCTGTGCCTGGCTTGGTGGTTCTTGTTACTCAGGCCTAAGCTCAAATGTTACCTTCTCACAGAAGCACTCTCATCCCTGTCCACGTCACCATTCCCTTACCCTGGTATATTAATACTTCCTTTGCAGCATATTTGATAGCGCTTAATGCTATCTGAAAAATTTTTTATGGAATTTATGTACATGTCCATTGTTTATTCCTTTCTTCAATTAGAATATGAGCTCCAGGAGGTCGGGGACTCTTGTTTGCTATCAAATATATTTTTAGTGCCTAGAAAAATGCCTGGCACGTAGAAGGGACACAATAAATGCATTTCTTGAACAGACTAGTAACTCCTCCCTTGCATTTTTCAAGATAAAGACCAAATTCTTTAGCATGGCACTTGAGTTCTCTCAACATCTTTCCAAGCTTATATTTCTCCCTTTTTGCCTTCTTTCACTCACTGCTTCTCTCCTACTGTAGTTTCTCAAATATGTCATGCCATTTAATGTCTCATTGCTTTGCGTGTTGTGTCTTCTCAGCCTGAAATTCAGAATGAAATGAAGATCCTTCAGTTTTCCCTTCCCTCCCATCCTAAAGAGGATTACACACTTCTTGCTCTGGAATAGCCCTGTGACTGTGTTTATGCAAGGAGGCTGTCTCTGTTAGGATATGCATCTTTCTTTCCAACTAGACTTTGAGCTCACGGAGAGCAAGGGCTACTTCTTAATCATCTTTATATACCTGGTGCTCAGCGTGATGCCTGATATGGATTAGGTTATAAAATTCAATTTCATTATGTTAAAGTTGGATTATTATCTCAGCTAGTTGAGATCATTTGGACTCTCAATTCTGCCATCCATTTCATTGACTACTTTCCCCAGGATCATATCAACTGTAAATTTGGTAAGTGTGCCCAAGTGATAGAGATTTCATTGGGGCTCATAAAAGTGTAGGAATCCTTTAGATTTTCAATGAATGACAAAATGATTTCTAGATTGTTTTAATGGTTATTAATATTTCTTGAGTCTGGTGTACTAGGCATTTTCTAAGCAGTTTTTCACTGGAGACTTTAGCAGTTCAGTGGTGAGAGTTAATGATATTAACCCTATTTTTCAGACGTAGAGTAAACTTCACAAGGTAATAGCCAGTAAGCAAAAAAAACATGAGTAACCTTGATATATTTGATCCCAGAGCCCACGCTTTTAACTGCTATGCTAAATCTTTTTGGTGCCATTTCTATATACCTGTATTTCTTAGACTCAACCATCTGGCCAAAATAGAGTTAATAGATATGTTATAAAGCTAATCCTACTTTTTCAGGATAAAGTAGACTTCAATCCCTCCTCTTCCCAAACAAGAAATGTTCTTTTGTTAATTATTGCTTTTTCTTCCCTTTTCTCTCTGTCAGGGAAGCTTGGTTTATTATGGGTCATATGGCTGCAAACAAGTTAATGACAATTGATGTCCATCCTCTGCTCTCGTATCAGCAGCTCCGTAGGAGTATCCACTCCTCTTAGTGGGCATGGCCCTCTCCATCACTTTTCCCCCCGTAGGCTGAGGTTTTGCCTTAGCCAGTGAACTTTTAATCACTGTGAATCGCTAATCACCATAATTCCTCACTGTCCGAAGCTGCAAGTTCATTACGCGAATGGACCCTGTGTCCCTGTTAATCACAGTAATCGCTCACCACTCACGAGCTGTGAAAGTAGTGACGAGTCCCCTTTCATCATTCAGCTTGCTGGTCATCTGAAGGAGGCTGGTAGGAGGGTCATGACTCACCCTGCACAGGCTGTGGGGTGGCAGTGGAACGCCTGCCAGAACTGCAAGTTTCCGATCTCTACTTTTAATTATTGTTTTTCTGAGTTGGCAAATGCTCGCCTCCCCACCCCCACAGTTGCTGATGCTAAAGCTCCCGTGGCAGGGTTCCCTCACTGGCTTCTCCTTTCTTTGGGTCAAATGAAGTGATCCATCTTGGTTGGTATTCAGACTCCGCTTGGTCGGCATTCTCCACTGGGCTTACCGACCAGGCCCTGAACTTCCATTCCAAGGTTAACTAAGGGTATTGATCTTATGCTCGGATTGTTTTGGTAGCAATAAAGCAGAAACCAATCCATCTGGCTCAATTATACAGGGATTTATTATAAGGAATCAAGGGCATATCTTTGACTCAAGGCCTAGAAATCTGACTATTCTTCAAGAGGGGCATACACTGGACTTGAAAACCCACTAGATGTCAAGGTAGTTCTCCTGTTAACCATATTCTCACTATTCTTCCACATAGACTGCTCTCTCCTTGTGTGTTCCACTATTTCACTTTTCTATCTTGCTTTGCTTCCTTGACCACCTCTCTCAGCTTGATTATGGGTTGCAGATCATAAATAACTTTACCAAAAGGGCAGTCTCAGTTTACATGTCTTAAGCAGTCCAGGGTTTGCAGCTAATTGAATGCACTTTCTGAATTCCACATTCTCATCTCATCTCATGGTTCTTCAAGTTGTCTTCTATCACAGACTCCACTCTCTCTCCATGTCCTCTCCCAGATTCGCATTAGCAAGGTGCTGGAGAATAAAGTACCTGACATTTGTCAAAACCTTTCTCTTAGAACAGTTATTTTAAATTGCCAAAATAAAATTTCTGTTAGAACTTTTCAAAAAGCTTTTAAAAATTGTCTAGGCCAAAAACCCTAAAAGACAACAGAGAGAGAGAAAGAATATGAAAATGAAAAATGAATGAAAAAGAGAATCCAGCCCCCTAAGGGCCTGGAACACTGCAGTGAATTTTTTTCTTTTACTTAATATCCATTTCTCACCTCACCCTCCTTTTGGAGAACTTGTCCCAATTTTCTTTTGGATAATTGTCTCCTCTTCGCTGTATAGATTCTTGGTGGAATTGTCAATCAGGTTGCCCTAATCAAGGGGTCAGCAACAGACCCGAAGAAGGCCAGCCAAATTCTCATTTTTGGGACTTCCAATATTTCAGAGTTCAGTGATAGCAGGATGAAAATTTTATTGGAGCTGATTCTTTGTAGTGCTCTCGCTAATTGTTGATTCGTTCATGCTACTTGGATCCCTGCTTCCTTTTTTCCCCTAAGATTGGTTTTTTAGTAATTTCTTTAATTCTTCGAATGATCCCATATCCTCCTAATAAAGCTGTTTTGCTTCACTTGGCAAAAGCCAGTTTTTTTGTTTGCAAACAAAACAAAGAAACACCCCACAGATGGAGATACTACGTTACAGAAATTCTTGGTTCCATAGAATGTATGTTGCCTGATCCTATGAACACAGTTTCTCTGTGATTGTCTGATGGGATGCTGAGAATTTAAAGGCAGGCTACCATGGCTTAGTGCCTTGCTTATTTCAGGTAGAATTGACAGCAAAAGTCATAATGAAATTGTAGCCATATACAGTCATGGTTGTATATACTTTGATCTGGGTTTTGGAGATGTATCTCCCAGGTAAAGTCTAAGTAGCAACAACTCAAAATCAATCCAACTTCTAATATGCTGGAGCTTGCATCTCACAACTTGTTGCCTTTCCCTGTTTTGTTTTATTGGCAAAGATTTTGAATGATCTGTGGTATAAGGTTCAGGAAGGTACAAGATAGGAAGAGAGTTTTGAAGTAGTTTGGCAGTTCAGCAACACAAACAGGGGAATCTAGCTTGACAAAAAAAAACGTAGTTCCCATCATCCCCAGGTGACTTCCTAGGGCCATACAAGGAAGCTCTGTTCTCTCTCTCCTTTTCCCTTTCTCTCTCTTCCTCTCCCTTTGTCCCTCTTCCTCAGCCTCCAGCCCTCCTTTCTTTCTCACACACATATCTTAGACAACCATGCTACACCCTATTTACCTCTGTATCTAATATTAAGTAGCATCTCTTTCTCTCATGTAAAGATTCAAAGTAAAGACTTCAGAATCAGACAGGGTGGAGACTTCATTTCACTTCTGCCACTTTCTGGCTGTGTGACCAAGGGCAAGTTCCTGTTTCAAACCCAGTTTTCCCATCTTACAGATGGAAGGAATAAAAGTGTTCACGTGAGGCTTATGAGCAATACACGTGACGTTGTGATTAGCTCACGGTGGGTGACTAAGGATTAGTAGCTGGTTTTATTAACGTTGTTATGTTCCTACTATTATTTTCTTCTGAAAAGGAAGAAAATTCCTTCTCGCTCATTCTCAGCACTTACTACACTTATCCTTGTCTGTCTCCGATCAGCCCCTTTTAACTCCCTCCCCTCCCCTCTCTTGCCCCATGATAAGGCCACTTAGAGGAAACCTAAGCTATGGAAAGTCATTCCTAGGAGAATTTTAGAAACAATGGGGAAATATTAGCCTCTAGGAGAGTTTTGGTGGACTTCCCTTTATACTAGTGAAACATAATTTTAGATTATTGTGGTAATACCTTCATGGAATGTTTCCGTTTTTCTAAGTCTCACTTCTTAATCTTTTGAGAATTCAAATGAATTTCTAGATAAAAGTTTTAAAGGAAAATATGAGTCCCTAATGGTCCAACTTAGGATGAAATCTCACTCAGCATGTTAGAACAAGTTGTAAATATAACAAGATTTTTGAATCTGAGACCATGATGGATAAGACTGTATCTATGCATTTATTATAACAATAATAATGAGTTGAAGTTAAATGATCAAATTTTTTGAAAGTGCATCGTCAAAATTATTATTATATTAAGTAGAGGATATTCACATTTTTTTGGTGGAGTCTTTTAAAATAATAGTTTCATTTAATGAATCTTTCTCCCTTCTCTTAAATGTTTGTTACTATATGTGATAAGTTGGTGCTGGGAAAACTTTTATTCTTTTTAGCCCAGCAATGTGTGAGAAATACTATTTGTCTAGTCAAGACAGTCTCAGCTTGGCTGTTTTCCTAGACACCTGATTCCACTTTAAGATGTGTGCTCTCGTTTATGGCCAATATACATGCATATTTCTTACAGAGGTGTTAAACTTGGGAGCTTATCAATAGTTTGGAATTGGAAATACAATAGGTCTAATGGGAAAACTTTGCTGAACCATTAAGACTCAGGCTTTAAGTATGAAAACCAACTGTGCTTAATCCACTCCCCATTGCCATTTCCAACTGAAGCTTGGAAGACGCTCAAAGTCAGGAGCTAAGTGGAAGCAGGGATCTAGTGACATAACAGGCTGAAGAGATTTTCTCTGAGTCAGACTTTTTCTCCAGACTGTTGTGGGATTTGACATTGGAGTGTAGCATTTCAATCTCTGTTTAATACGGGGACTTTGAAGATACCCACATCCTCTATCTTAGTTGTTTTTCCTTCTTAACATCTGCGACAATGAATTCTATCTGATGGTACCTCAGGCACATTGCCTGATCGCCCTCCTCAAATAATGCTTGATGGTTCAGTTCTCTGGAGTTTGCATTCAGATCTGTTTCACATCAAAATGCATTGCTCCGACTTGCATGATCCTCTGTAAGCTTAGCTAGAGTGCTTGGTTTCTGTTCTTCTCCCTAGGATATTTTCTGTGTGTGTCGGGGTGGAGAATATAAATTATCTTACTTTGAAGATGAGAATTAGGGAAATATTGAGGGGACTGAACAATGTTAGGAGGCAGAAATAAAACTAAAAGACCAATGATATACAGAAATGGGAAAAATAAATGTAGAAAAGTATGTATACAAAAGGAAAGTAAAATTGCTTTACTTCTGTGGTTAACTGTAAGTCAAATATTTTTAAATCTCAACTTGTTTATAAAACACAGATTAATCATAAAGTAGTGAAAATATTCTAAGTAAAGGAAAATGTATATACCTCTGTTTCCCTCTCTCTTACCCTTATTCTACTCACAGGGGTGAGACATATTAATATATGTTCTTTCATTCACTTGTTGGATTATCTTGGAGAAGCCAGTGAATTTTTTTAAGCCTTAGTTTTCATATCGGTAAAGTGGGGATAACACCAGTTACTTATAGCATTGTTAAGAAGCTTAAAACATGTCATTCATGTAAATGTGTACAAAACAAGAGTTCAATGACTATTGGATATTATTATTTTTCCAGGCACATACAAACATATGTATTTCATAACAAATAAAAATGGTGCCACACTATGCATATTGTGATTTCAGTTACTATTTTTGAACTAATGACATGCTGGAAACATTTAAAAATTATATATCCATTATTATATTTAAATGCATGTATATGATCTTCCAACTTTGTTATTAGAATTTTCATTAATTATTTCTAAGTATTTGCATTTCTATATAAATTTTAAAATCAGCTTTTCAACTTCTACAGAAATGCTGTTGGAATTTTGATTAGGAATGCATTGAATTTATAGATCTTTTGCCTTTATTTTTGCCTTTCTTCTCTTTCTGGGGCTCCTTTTACTTGTATGTTAAATCTCTCATAGTCATCCTCCAATTCATTTTCATCTTTTTTGCCTTGTGATTTTTACCTTTTCATGAATTTCTTTATACGATGAAATTTTTTTTTCAGGCCATCAAATCAGGTTTCACCAGTGGTCTTGGGCATCTTCTCCCTTAATTAATGGACTGAATAGTTTAGCTGGAAACCATATTGTATTTTTAGAAAGTTTTTTGGGGATGTGGGGGTAGAAGGTGGAGGGAGTATGCCCAGATGTCCCTAAATGCTCTTATTAATTTCCTTTTCAAATTGTCACCTGTCTCTTCCAGCATCTGTCAAAGGCTGGTTCTGTGTTCTTTATGTTTTGATTGATCGATCTTTCTCTGGCTGCTATGCTGCTTTGAGGTACTGTTAACCTGGAGTACATCTCCCTACTCCGGCGCCTCCCATACTAATCCAGCCTGCAGGGTAGAAGTACTTCACTCACCGTTAAAGATCCTTTTAGATCTCTGGGAACCATAGGGATCTGGCTCACACTGGGACCTCTGTTGATCTGTTCCCTTAGCCCACAGATCTCTACAGGCCAACCATTGCCAATATCCACATTTTAATTACTTAGAGAAATATTTCCTTTTAAGTGCTACAGAGAAACAGAGTCAATTTTAGACTAGAATGTAACTTAAAGGTCATCTTCCATGAAAGTTGGGTTGGGGGGGTGCACAGCAGGAGGTGAGCGATGGGGCCAGCATCACAGCCTGAGCCCTGCCTCCCCCCACCCCCAATCCATGGACAAATTGTCTTCCATGAGACCAGTCCCTGGTGCCAAAAAGGTTGAGGACCCTGCTATAAAGCATCTTTGACAGATAGTCGTCTAGTGCTGCTTAAAGATCTCCAGGGGTTCCGAGCTTGCTACTCTGTTAGGGTGTCCTTTCTCAAACCAACTCTGTCTCTTTTTAAGTTCATATTCTCTTCTCTTCTTTCCCTTAGAATTCTGTAAAGGTTACCCAGAGTTGGACAGCATGTTTTTTTCCTCTTTGGTCATTTTCCTGCTCATTAAAATTACTATAAGTTCAAGAGGAGGAAAAGAACACTTGTAAACTAATCAGCTTTGTAACTCCCTGGATTCTCTTAGATAAATTTTGATAAAAGAGAAGATTGACATAATTTATTTAAATGAGGATTTTAGATTCATCTTTTCTTCTTACATTATATGGACACACTCTATTGGGGTTTTTTTTCTCTCCACTTAAAGTACTACTTTTTTTTCCAACATGAAATGAGCTTCACAGTTTTGTTCTAATTATGAAAATGATTCAAACTTATTGGGAAAAATGGATAATAGAAAAAATATAAATAAGAAATTTTAAAATAACACCAAAAATGAACATTCCTTAATGACCCTTTCCCCCAATATTTCTCTTTGTGCTTATAATTTTGCATGTGTTATCATATTGTGCATGATTTGTAATCTTCCCCTTTCATTTAACAAGATGCCATGAATTGATCTATAGAGTTTTTAGTGTCCACATACAATTCCTTTGTATGAATGAACTATGATATATTTACCCAACAATTTTACTAATAGTAGACGTGTTTGGTGTTTTTAGGTTATTCATTCACTCTATATGAACAAAATAATGCTTCTCCAAGATTTTCTGTCCACTTGTGTGATTGTCCCATTAAGTTACTGACATTGAGAGTCACCAGGTCATAGCCCATACCCATTTGAAATGTTCATGCCTATTGCTGAACTTTGCTTCAGAAAGGTAATACTAATTTACATGTTCACCAAAAGTGCCAACACTGGGCATCATTGATCTATTTCAGCCTGGTCAAGTAGAAGACTGAAAAATTATGGTTTTTTAAGACTTGTTATTTTTATAACTATTATAGTTCTTGCATTCTTCTAGATAAAGTTTAGAAGAACTTTATTAAGTTCTGAAAAAATCGTAGTAGAGATTAATGTAATGTACTGTGGATTATTCTGTTTTCTTTATATAGGTCTTATAATCTTTTTTAAAATTCTATTTCTGGTTATTTTTCTATACGCTGTAGTTGCTATTGTGAATAGAGGTTTTTCTCACTATTTTAAATATTTCTTTGGTGAAAAAAAACATATCTTTCTTATAATCCTAAAAACTAATACATGCCTTTGTAGAAAATTTGGAAAATATAGAAAAAGCACGAAGAAGAAAACTGCTTATAATCTCACTACTTAGAGAAAAGTCTTTGCCATTGTTTTGGTATCATTTATTCTGGTCTTGTTTTCTTTCTTCCTTATATATCTACATATAATTTTTATTTTCTACTCATAAATTTTATATTATAACAAGAATTTTCAGTCTGATAGACTTTTTGGAGACATTTAATACCTAGAATACTTCTCATCAAATCAATGTAATTTATGCAATAAGTTTTATATTATCCTCTCAGTGTTCGATAGACAAATCTCTTTCTTTCATCTTAAAGGCATTGATCTTAAAGGCATTGATCCCAAGGTAACTCATGCTGGAATAGATACATAATAGGAGCTATGTACTATAGCTTATAGTAAAAGAGATTTTCGACTCTACCCTCAGTTTCAGCTATAGTAGGCTGTGTAGTCTCTAACAAGTTAATGCTTCTCTCTGGGCCTTAATTGTCTTATTTATAAAAAAGAAAGTTGGGTAATTTCTTCTGCTCTTTCTCCTTTATCACTGTCAACATCATTGTTCATATTTATTGAGTATTTAAAACATGCAGTCATTGTGTTAAGTGCATTATCAGCTTAATTTAGTTATTATCAACCACAAATCATACAGATGAGGAGAGGGATGTCCAAAAAGCCTATAGTTATACAACTAGTGTGTTAGAAACAAACCATAAATCTGTCTTATAAAGTCATACTCCTAACTGTTATATGCTGTTGTGATTGCCAAAGTCTCTTTTGATGCTAATGGTTTAGTAACTGATGGCCCTAAACTAGATTTTGATATCTCTTGTAACACTTTGTCCTATTTCTGTGGTTGACAGGAATGTACCATAAGTAAATAACAGTGTCTAAACTCTAATCTTGGTTTACTATTACTACTACCAAGAGACACTTGTTTTATTATCAGAGTTTACTCTGGGGACAGTAGCAATTGTTCTAGAGCAACACTGGATTCTTTCAGAGAACTCATGAGGTAGAATACATTGCCTCATGAGATCCCTATGGGTCGAGTTTTTCAACTGTGAGGGTTAGGGAAGAAAAAACTTTTCCTCTGTACACTTAGCCTTTTTAAACTGGGTAAGTCAATTAAACCGAAAAAAGAACAATTAGCAAAAGCAAAGGAATATGCATTATTACTGATGTTAATATTTTTAATTTTAGGTGTATGAGAGCTTTGAAGAAAAGAAGTCAAAACCCAAAGAAGCAGTTACACTCTTGGGCTTGTATATCATTTTAACAAACGGTGATAACTTGTGGTGAAGAGATTAGACAAAGAAAAGGAGTTTGGGCTTCTAGGGGCAATAAATTGCGGTAAAGTGAGTAGGAAATATATGGAGAAGACTAGTGGTAGATAAGAGTTATTTAGTAATGTTTGTTTATACCAACTCATTTTGGTACTATCTCTGCCACTGATGATAAAGGTTGTTCTCCTCTCTCTGGTGTGGAAGAAGAGGGACATCTTCATAAGGGAAATTTATGCTCTGCTTTTAGACAGATAAGGACAATACTGAGAACTCTTCCTGAGTATGATTTTTCTCAATTTCTTTCAGCTCAAAATAAGCCTTACGCAAAAGTGGCATATTTTGAGTGACGTATTCTGATCCCCTTTAGAGGGAACATGGAATCCTAGTTCCTAAATGTGGGAAAGAACTTTAATGTTTGTTCCATCCAACTTTCCATTTGATCCTTGGATTCTCCCCAAACCAACCACTTCTCTACCTCTTCTGTTTGTTTTCTACATTTCTTAGTTCTTTCCTCTTTTTCTTCTTTCCATTATTTCCTTGTTCTCTTTTACCTCCCTCATCGTTGTCTCCCTGCTTTTCTCTTTAATGCACAGAAAATGCATCTGGCTCTCAAATACATCTTATTTCCTCTTAGCTGATTGTCTTCTAAGCCCTTAGAGAAATGGTTGGTATCACTTATCTTTCTATTGTTTTCCTGTCAGGCAGCTCTGCCTGGGAGCCCAGCTACATTTTATGATATTAATGATGTGCTGTAAGAACCTAACATAACATTTTATAACCCTATAACAAATCTTATTATCAGATGACAAAGAGGTACAGTACATTAAATATTCATCATCCTTGGTTTACTTTAAAACTTTAACAGGGGATAAGGCACAGAGGCAGCTTTAGACTAATTACTGTTCTAAATATATAGCTTGGTTTTCAATATTTAATGGGGACCTCATAAAACTGTGATTGAAAACAATGCAGTGTATCAATCAGTTGCCCTGCTGACATGCACCATGAAGAAAATACCGTGTTATTTTATATATGATGCTGTTATATTTCTGCAGTGGTGGCAGCACTATCTCTGAAGGTACAGTTGTTCACCCAGTAGTCTGCTAGAACCCCTCCTATTACTCAAGTTGAAGATTTTGCTTCTGTGTATTGGCAGTCTGGAGAGTAAAAGGCAGAGATTCTGCCTTTACCATCTGTGGACTCGTCTTTTCCGGAAGATTCTGGGTTCTTATAAGAGTTAATATTGCAGTAGAGTGTTCACCTGGAGGCTGAGTTGTGGGAGAAGGGAAAGAAAAAAAAATACCATAATCATTAGTGCCCAGTATTACCAGTTATTGATTGTAGAGGTCAGGTATGACATAGGAGAAACATAAATTTGGTTAAAGTCCCAGCTTTAAAATTTACTTACTGTGTTCCTCAGGGATGTTATTTGATCATTCTGTGGGGTAAGGTGGACAAACAGAAAAATCCAGGGTGCCTGTCATAAGGTAGGGGTCTTAACAAATCTGACCACACTCAGCTACAATTCTCAAAGTTCTCTACCCACTGGGAGAAAGAGAACAAGAACTAGGAAAGCTCTTTTGAGGATTTGCAGTCAGGTATTGAATCTTTTGGATTCAGAAAATCTCTAGGAAGTCTCAGACTTGTTTCAAGATGTTCCTGGGCTCAGAGTGTTCCCCAGGTATATGACAGAGCAAAACAATTTTTTAAATACAATGTTCGGTATAGCCAGAAATTCAGGCATATGAGAAAATTAGGCTCCATGAATAAAAATCAGCAAAGACAGCATTAAAAAAATCCCATAAAGGTTTCAGATATTGACATTAACAGAGATGGATCTACAGATTTGAAAACAATGCTGATGGTTATGTTTAAAGAAATATAATGCAAAATTGAAGTTATTTGCAAGGAATAAGATATAGGAAGTGATTATTTAGTGGGTTTGAAAATGAACCAAATGGAATCTCTGGACACAATTTTTGAATTAACAAGAAATTTATTTTTGAAATTACTGAAACTGAAGACTGGTTAGTTTAATGGAAGATTAGATATGATTGATAATAGAATTAATGAATGGGAAGGTTGATCAGAGGAAATTACCCATAGTGTAATGCAGAGAAAAAAAGAGATGGAAAACACAGAAGAAAAAGGTAAGGGACATAGATACAGTGAGAAGGCTTAACCTATACTTAATTGGAGCTCCTGAAGGAGGAGAGCAAGGGAAAATGGGAGTTGGGGGGAAATATTATAAAGGATAATGTGGTGGTTGTAAAATTTGTCCGTATTATTTGACACTCTTCCTTTTACTACATGGAGCCTAATTCACTTCTTTGAATGTGAACTAGATTTAGTGACTTGCTTCTAATGAATAGATTGTGATGTAAATGACACTGTGGGACTTCCTTAATGACCTAAGTCATTAAAAGAGTAGTTTTTGTCTAGCTCACTCGCTCTCCTGGATTGTTTGATAAAAATCATTATATATTATAGAAAAAAAATACTTGCCTATTCAGGGAACTTCAGATTGTATTTAACATTAGAGAATTAATCATACAATCATTTCAGTAGATACAGAAAAAAGTCTGCTAAAATTTAATATCCATTTATAATAAAAATTCTTACCAAATAAGAAATAGACAAGGACTTTTTAAATTTAATAAATAGTATCTAGAAAAGACTTATAGCAAATATTATGTTTAACGTAACATACTGAAACTTTCTCTTAATGTTGGCTATAAGATGAGGATATATACTATAAACAATTATGTTCTTTATAGAACTGGAGACTCTTGTCAGTAAAATCAGGGGAAAAATGCATAAGGAAAGGAAAGGAAAAAGAAAAATTTCATTATTTGTAGATGATATATAAAATTTAAAATCTATAGCAAATTATTAGAGACAATAAACAAACTTAGCAAAGCTGCTGGAAATGAAACCAATATACTACGATACTTCACCATCACCTTCTAAAAGTAGGCTCCAAAAATTGAATCAGTTAAATGTAAGGGTTCATTTCTGGTGAGGTTAATGTAAAGTAAATATTTCGGGCTATCTGTGTTGACGCACACAAAGTTCACAAGTAAAGATGAAACTTATGCTGTACCCAACTGACCGTACAATGACCCAGTAAAGTCCCACGTGATCACAAAGTAAAAGCAATCCTTTTCTGTGTCCCTCCTGCCTTTAGAGGAGAACTTTAGCCCACATATCTGTGAGAGAATGGAGACCAGACAGGAACTCAAACACCAATTGCTTTATATCCAACTTGGCATCATTACAGAGCACGTTATCATAGAGTTTTACTGTAAAAATTCAGTTGTGTTTCCATAAACCAGAAACAAGCAGAAAATGAAATTAAAGAAAACATACCCAGTATAGGCACAAATGTTAATCTCAAGTACCTAGGAATAAACCTAATGAAAGATGTGCAAAACCTCTTTGGGGAAGACTACGCAATTGGGGTTGGGGCAAGATTCCAAATAACGAGCTTAAGGCAAGTCAGCTAATTAAGAGGGTTGGATGTGCAGGACCACACAGAGACAGCTGTAATTGTTGTGCTTGTACAGTCTGCCAGAATGCTAGTACCCAGTGTGTGACCAGCCTGGAGGACAGATGTGAGCTGAAAGGCCACATTTGGCCAATGATGTCCAGCCAGAAGGAAAGGTCTGGATGTCAGCCAGACACTGACACCTACAGATGCTTAATCAGATGGTGCCCACACAGCGAGGGTCCAGAAATGGCAGCATTAGCCAGCATCTGACTCTGGGTCTCCAGAAGCTCCAGGCAAGGAAAGGGCCAGGTTAGAACTCTCTGTCATGCTCTTTCTTCTGAAGAGTTTTTCAAATGTTACCCTGAGGCCCAGTCTGTGAGATTAAAATAACTGATATTCAGTCCCAGCTGCACTGATGCTGGACTTGAAGTAGATCATCAAAGGCCAGAGAAGTAAGTAGAGTCAGGTTCACATGGGGCCAGAGGTGGATCCTTAGGGTGTGAGTATCCCACCATAGAACCAGCCAGATTATGCCACCTCCAGTGTTCTGAGAAGTTAGGTTGCCTTTGGGGGGAAAAAAAAGTTTCTCAGCCCTCCAGACTGGGAAATCAATTAAAACTACAAAACCCAAGAGCTTTTGGGAGGAAATTTCAGAGCTAAGCCAAATAAAAGTAAAACAAAAGACAAGGAAATCATTGCTAAGGTTGGTAAATTCAGGACTCCTGGGCTTGTGAAACCTCCTTGTCACATTGAATTATATTTGGAGCAAACCTGCTATAAATCAGACACACAAACAGGTAAGCAAGCAGATAAACAACTATCTCTTCTCTATTTATGAAAATTTGAAACTGGCACTTTGGCTGGCAGAATCAGGTTAGTACTCTTTACCACCCAGAATGGGCTGTTTCAGAAAGCATTTGGTGCAAGGCACCGGGCATATTTGTGTTGAAATGAGACGGCTGGGGTCCTGGGCTGTTAAAGAAGAGATTCACAATCTAGGATTGAGATACAGAACATACATGTTTCTTTCTAAAGCTGTAGTTAGGGGCCCTCATTTTACAGAAGGGAAACTGAGGCAAATAGAGGGAGAGGAACTTAGCTAAGGTCACCCAGGGATTGGGTGCCAGACCAGGACTAGAACTGTCTTCATCTAATGTCAAAGAGTACACACATACACAGGTTTTCCTGACAAAGAACCTTCAGAAATAACCTCAAATCTTACCCTGTGAATTCTGAAAGGAAGCAGTCCAGACTTCATTCATTAAAATTATTAAGAAAGGTGAAGCCAAACAATAGAATCCTAACCCACTTAAAATGATACAAAACTCTGCATCAAATAATGACATATTTAGGGTATTTGGACACATCTTGAAAGAGTTATAAAAATTTTGGCTGTTTTATCCCATTGAAAATTTCCCAAATACTTTGAATTAAATATTAAAGTAAAAACAAAAACGAATGTCAGTTCCTCATGCCTGAGCTGTTTTAATCTCATAACTCTGTTTCAACTACTTTTGGCAATGACTCACTGAACAGGGCATTCTAAGGGCATTTCTAATATCCTTTAATTAAAACTCACAAGAGTTTGTATGATGTAATAGCGAACAAACTAATTATTTCCAGATATTTCTTTGCCAAGAAGCCTTGCTTTGGAGATATGCAGTCCTGTCCCAGACTATTACCTACCTTCCTATCTGAAATGATATCTGTCTCCACTGCCATCGAACTTGTGTCTTAGCCATGGTTCCCCTAAAGCAAAGCCGGAGACACTGGCTTCTGTGGGGGGGATAATCTATTTGGGGATGTGTTCCAGTTATCAGGAATGACGATTAGGGTGGGTGTGGATTCAATATTGTATCTCCCCGAAATTCATATGTTGAAGCCTAGTCTCCAATGTGATGGTATTAGGAGGTGGGGACTTTAGGAGGAAATTAGGTCACAAGAGAGGGCCATAAGGTCTTCTTCATGAGTAGGATTAGTACCCTTATAAGAATAAGAAAGCTCCCTTTCTCTCTCTCTCTGCCACGTGAAGATTTGAGACAGATGCTCCTCAGGATAACCCCTGGACTCCTGGCTTGTGCATGTATGAATGCCATGTCGCAGAGCAGGACTCGCCCAAAGCTGGTGGAAGCCCGCAGAGAACAGATTGCTGCCAAAAGGATTTGCTCTGTTGCATGTGTGGTGTGCAGTAGAACTTCCTTTAGAGTTTAGATGAAACCCTACACATATGCCCCTCCACATGACTGCATCATTCCACTGTCCACCTTCTTAGCACAAACCACTCACTTGGGCACCTGCTTCTCTACTGTATACATCACTTTCCCATAGATTCATAACCTCGTGACAGTGTGATCAAGTGTGTGCCTCAGATCTGGGGCCTTCTGTGTGCCTCACTTTTTCTACCTGTACAAGGATGGGGTTGAGTTAGCCCAGGACTGCAAACTCAAATGTCCATAGTGATCAGACAGGTGAATAATGGCTGAAGTAGGCCATATTTGTTTCAGAATGGTGTCTTTCTTAAGCTTTATTCTTCCTACAAGGATATGCTTTGTTTGGAGGAGAAATAAATAGAAATTGCCCTCACATGGGAAAATAAATTTCTCTCTCTCATCTTTCTTGAAAATCCAACCTCTTCTGATCTGTCTTATATTCTTCTACTTTTGATAGTAATACATGCATGGGAACCCCTGCAACACAATCTCAGCCGTAAGTGGCGGGTCTTCTTTGGCCCCAGGGTTGAGACTTCAGATGGCACAAGGGCCGTGGTGAATCCTTGAACTGGGTAGCTGATACTCAGGCTGTTGCTGCTGGAAACAGGGTTATCAAAATCTTCAGATTTTGTGTGAGAAGCCAGAAATCTAGATTTATATCCGTAATTTCCCAATTTTGAAATTTTGATGTCTCCTTCAAATTAGTCTTACAGACTATGCATGCCAAACAAAACTCTTCTTTGGGCTCTTTCTGATTTGTAGGCCACTAGTTTGCCAAGTTGAAACAAAAAATTCCTAACAGCCTTTCCAGAGTAAATATGCTATGTTTCATACTTGTGACTGCTAAGAATGTCTTTTCTTACTTCCTGGTCTGCATTTAGACAGTTTCAGGAATCCTTGTTTAGAACCACAACTCTATGACCATCCTTAGCTCTGTCATTCTGAGCCTCATCCCCAGCTTGTAAAGCAGACTTTCTGCCAGATCAGTTGCATGGCCTCAAGTTCTAAGAGTCTCTGAGGTCCAAAAAGAATTGGCCATGAAATTAGACATCATTGTTCTCTACCTAAGGATTGTAACATTGAGCCAAAAGAAAAAGCATCAGAAATTATGGGAAACCTAAGTCATGGGTGTTGTGCAAACCACAGGATGTGTTACTACAATGAAAGAGTAAATTGTACTGTCTGGTGGTGAGCTGTGAGCTACCAGAAGGACAGACTCTAATTTACTGCACCAAACACAGTCCTTTTGCCTTTGCCATCTAGGTCACCTGTGTCTCCAGAAATTTATCTGATGGTCGTATCGCTTTGTACCTTGGGAAGACTATAACATGCTGAGACTGTGAACACCTATAATTCATAAGTGTGTGGAGGGGTCGCAAGACACTTTGTTCCCTTTTATATTTATTTTATCAGTTATAAAATACCTGATAAAATTTTTATTTCATATAAAGCAGTGATGGAAGAAAAAAATACTGTTTTCCCTTTTCTATTTTTAAAGAGAAATGTCTTAATGGTTATAGAACAGGGCAAGTTACTTCTTCGATTCTGCTGCTGGAGGCTGGGCCGTGAGAGCTCGCCATTGTGAGTGGCTCTCTTAGGACGACGGCAATACTTAGAAAGCAGCTAACAGTTTTGCAACATGATCATGTTCCTGACACCAAAATAAGTACTTAACATGCATCATTTCATTTTGTCTTCAGAATAACCCTAGAGATAAGCACCATTATTATTCCCATTTTATAGGTCAGGAAACCAAAGCCTGGAGAGGTAGTAACTTCCCCAGGATCGTCTAGTAACTTAGTGGTGGAACCAGCACTATATTACCCCACTCTCCCCTTCCACAAATAAAAGAAGTTAGGTAGAGAAGTTTTACTCAGTTATGGTACAGAATATATAGTTTATATAGCAACTCCATAAATGCATTCCTTTATGACAATTTTTGGTTTATGATAGAGTCATATAAGGACCTAGCTCTGAATAGTTTTCTTGGACACATCCCTCTGGAAGGCTTCAAGACTGATCTTTTCCATAATAACCTTTAAGGATATGATAGTTACTGAACTAACTAACTGGGGAGATTTGGATCAGCCACACCTAGAAACAAGACATTCAAGAGCTGGCTTCAAGGCACTGTCTTGTTTTGAATCCCTAAAATGCTTTGTTTTAGTAATCATGGGAATCTGTTAACTCTAATGTCATTTCCCAAGTGCTCATAAGCAATATTGCAAAATGAAGAACTAAGAGAAGACGACGATTTGCCAGCAAAGTGGGAGTCCTTCATAACAGTAAATACATAAACATATCTCCCTACTCATTCATCCATCCCACAAATAGTTATTTTCTAGTTTTCTGCTATGTGTGCTTGTACCCATCCCCTGCCTCATTTCTCTTACTTTTGATGGCTATATACCATCCTCTCTCTCTCTTTGCCTGCTATAGCCTGGCACTATGTGTCTTCAGTAGGAGCTGAGCCCTAGATATAACCACATTAGACAGATCTATCAACTATCCAAGGAGACTGTCCTTCTTTTCAATCCGTCCCTTATCTCTGAAGTATCCTACTGAGCTTGGGGTACCTTGGAGATGGTGTAATATAGAAGTTACAAGAATGATTTCTAGTACCAGCCAGCTTGGGCTCAAATTCCACACTGTTACTATTAATAGCTATGTGATCTTGGATCTGGCGCTTAACTTCTTTGAGTCCCGATATTCCCAATATCTGAAAGAAAAGGAAAGAAATTTCATAGAATTCTTGGGAGAATTACATGAGTTTATGCATACAAAACCTCTAGCATAGTGCCAGGCCCATATTATGTGTGTAAGAAAAAAGTTTGTTGTGGGTTTTCATTTTTTTTTTGGCAATTGCTATTCATATACTCAGATTGAAATTTTGAATCTAATACTGTATTGACTGTATGCAGTTTACTTTGCTGATTTTGCTTTCAAGGCATTTGCACATTCCTTCCATCATTGTGTCCTCTCGAGAACCCATTTACAAAGATAGGCTAGATAATTAATCCTCATTTTATGCATGGAGAAACACTCAAGCAAAGATGACCAGTGCCTCCACTGAAACAGCCTACTGACTTCCCACCTGTAGAATTTCAATGAGAGAGGGAGTAGAAATTGCCTGGGTCTTCATTACAGGATTTACTTGTGGACTGTGGCTGCACTTATTGGTCAGTCATTTTTGGGGCAAATGTTACTCCCTTCACCCTAGAATATGGTAGGGATGCCCTTGGTTTAGGGATAAAAGGAGTAACCACAGAGGAGGTGACTTCTTTCATGCTATAAACCACAGTCCCCTCTCAGACCTCTTGACTCAACACGTCTTCAGCCACACACTTCCTAACTCCACAAACTGCAGTGGATCGTCACCTTGTCCAGCCCACACCTCCCTTTCCTGAGCTGACATTTAAGAAGCTAATTCTCTGATTCTACCACACCCATCTGATTTTAAGTTGCACTAAAGATCATCAGCCTGCTCTGCTAAGCGTTTCAGCATGCACATGCTGCATACCAGGGACTCTCGGAACCACTGTTTATGGTGTTTCTAACATCCAGGATGCTCCTTCTTTTTTTTCTCACCTTCTCATTATTCAGATTTTATGCATCCTTCATGTTAAACTGAATTAGTCATGTTCAGAGACACTTAGTGGGGGCTGCCTCATCATGTAATTTTAACAACTTGTACCTTTATTTCCTTTAAAGACCTACCTGCTCTTTCCCTGACAATCCAGCTCTTGTGAATCCCTCCTTCCTTTGGACTCATGAACATTATTTCAAGTGCTTGTTGCAGGTGCAAAGCTTTGGTGACCTTTGTTACTGCCAAAGTTCTGGTCCAAGGCATTCTTGCCCGATCAGCGCAACCCCTCAACTCTTTCTCAATTTGTTCTTTCCACTGCCTCAGTATTTTCTCTCAGTAAAAACAAGACCCTGTTTCTTTTGTAACTAGAAAATCTTCTGTGACTTCACCAATGCCTGCGAGATAAAGCCCAAATGCCTCAGCCCAACATTTGGAGTCTGCCAATGACTGGCTCTACTCTCTTTTCAGCTTTTCTTCTTTTTCTTTTTTACCGATCTAATTTTTAAATATGTATTAATATATTAATACATTTTATCCTGTCTAAAATCTCACAAGACATTTGATATTATTACCACCTTTTAATAATAAAGATGAGACCCTGGAGGTTAAGGGACTTTCCTGAGGTCGCACAGTAGGTAGATAACACATGGATTCAAAACCAACCAGGTTGGCTGCAAGCCCAAATTCTTTTTTTTTTTTTTTAAATAAATTTGTATATTTAAGGTATACAGTGTGATGTATGGGATACCTATAGATAGTAACAAGGTTACTATAGTGAAACAAATGAACATATCCATCATGTTACATTGTTATTTTTTTTTGTGGCAAGAGCAGCTAAAATATACTCATTCAATATGAATCCTAAATACAGTACAATTTTATTACTCATAGTCCTCATGTTGTACATTTCTAGACTTGTTCATCCTATGTATCTGCTACTTTGTATCCTCTGACTCACATCTCCCCATTTTCTCCTCCTATCCCCACCGTGATAACCACTCTTTTGTTCTCTATCTCTGTATATTTGAATTTTTTTTCTTTTTAGATTCCACATATAAGTGAGATCATGCAGTATTTTTTTTTTCTGTTTCTGGCTTATTTCACTTAGCGTAATACCACATGTACTCACTGTTAAATTGGAACAAACTCATCAGCACTCATGTGTACAGATGTAAGTGAAACTCAGCAGAATCATGCAGGTGGGGGGGTGGGAGGAAGAGGGGATAGGTGAAATCATAGCCAACAGGTACAATGTACACTATCTGGGTGATGGGCATACTAATAACTGGCTCAAGCAATGCAAAAGCAATCTGGGTAACCAAAGCATTTGTACTCCTGTTATGTTCTGAAATTTAAAAAAAAGAAAAATATTTATCATCAATAAAAAAATGAATTGGCAGTCTATGGATTGGGAAAAATATTTTTAAGCTATATATCTGATAAGGAGTTGATGTCCAAAATTTATAAAGAACTCACATAACTCAATAGTGGAAAAATAAATAATCTGATTTAAAAATAGTCAAAAGATCTGAATAGACATTTCTCCAAAGAAGACATAAAAATGGCCAACAGGTATATAAAAAAGTGCTCAACATAATCAATCATCAGGGAATGCAAATCAAAACCACTATAAGATACCACCTCACATGCTTTAGGATGACTGTCACCGAAAAGTCAAAAGATAAATGCTGGTGAGGGTATGGAGAAAAGGAAACCCCTGCACATGATTGGTGGGAATGTAGGTTGTTGGTACAGCTATTGTGAAAAACAGTATGTAAGTTTCTAAGGACATTAAAATAGAACTACCATATGATCCAGCAATTCCTCTTCTGGGCATATGCCCCCCAAAAATGGAACCATCACCTCGTAAAGATATCTGCATTCCTATGTTCATTGTAGCATTATTCACAATACGAAGATACAGAAACAATCTAAATATCTGCTAACAGATGAATAGAGAAACTATGAGATACATTATCATTATTCAGCTCTAAAAAAAGAACAAGATCTTGCTATTTGCCACAAAATGGATCAGCTTTTCTTCTTTTAAGTGTACCATCTGCACCTTCTGCTAAAATCTTACTAGAACAGGCAATGGTTTCTGAACAAGCCCCATATATATTTTTTTACTACCTCTTTCATTTTTATCTGTATTATTCTTTTACATGAATATCTTTTCCACCCATCCTCTTTTCTCCTAGACCAGGTCATACTCCCTCTTGGAGATTTAGAGTGAATGTTATTTTCTCCATGAACCTTTCTGATCTCACAGATGTAGCACCTCCTCTTCCCATTCTCTGATTACACTTCGCACCTTATCGTAATCTTTTGCTCAGTCCTTAGATTAGAAAGTTTAGCATCTGGGCCCTATCTTATTTTTGTTTGTGTCACAGCACTTAGTACAGTTCCTGATTAAGTTTCTGGGGGCAGGGGGACTATTGAAGGAAGGAAATCTCTTCAATCCAGGGCATTCAGACTGTGAACAGTTAACAGACATGTGATGTGTATAGCTACCAATTAAATCAGCAAGCAACAGGCTGCATGGGTCCTATTATATCTCCTTAGAGATGCACAGTTATTAACCGTGTCCTTCAAAAGAGTGTAAACTTCAGAGTGTTCTCAGTGAATATTCACAAGACATGCAGCAGAGCCCAGAGGAGTTGCTTAAGACCTCTGCTCCTGTTCTCTCTCCTATCCTCTCTCCCCACCCTGCACATCCACCTCCCCACCTGTGGGGTGGCAGAGGCAGGCAGCAGATATCAAAAGCCTAATGAACCCAGTATGCAGAAACAGCCAGCGTTTTTAGCTCTTTGTCAGGCAGATCCTGAAGGGAAGTGTTTTGTATTATAAACAATGAGAAAGTTCATGCAGCCTTGCACATGAGCGCAGGCTGGCCTCAGCTAAATCTGGTCTTGAAGAAGTCAGGCAGAAAAATGAGTAAGAAAAGCTATGGAAATGAAAAATGAATCTTCTTATCTAATCACCGTGTGGAGCCCAGCAGGAAAACTCCCGGTTGTCAGGGAATTCTTTTACAGAGGTGGATATTTAGTGCAAAGAATAGTGAAAAAATTTAGGAGCAGGGGTGTGGGAGGATGGTTTTATATTTATAACCTGTTATTGTTATGGAGGATAATTTGGGGTGTTTTTTCCCCTAGAGTGTGAGTCAATGAACCCTGTTTTTCTCTGTGAAATGTTCCTTATTCTGATCAAGATGAATAAGGTCCAAATCCATGTTAGTGGATTTCTGGCAGTCTATTTGTACAATGTCACCCTCCACCCAACAGCCCCTACCCTGGCAGAGTTGAATGGACTACGGTTGAACATCATACTGGGGTTAGACCAGTCAGAGTTCCTTTCCTGGGAAGTTGACGTCAGGATTTAGCTTGAGTCAATCTCTCTAGGTGGCTGATCATGGCACTTGAAGTCCACTGATGGCCAGAAGCATCAGTGTTGCCTAAGGGCTAGAGGAAGATATTCTGCAGCAAGAGAAGAATGAAGATGACCCTCAGAGAGGAGCAGGAGTGAGAGAGAAATGCTCCCTGGAGCACTCCTGCTGTGCTCCTATCTTCTTCTTCAAGTTAGCCCCATGGATTGACTTGTAGTAGTGATGAATAGTTCCACCATTGGCAGCTGATTCAAGCAAGAGTTCTTTTTCAAAAAAAGGAAATAGGATCGTAAAAACAACCACTTCATTTCATCTGACATTAAGAAAATTATAGTGCTCAGTGGAAAGTTTTACAGCCATTAAAAGGGATGCTTACAAAAGATTTCTAATAATCTGGAGAAATGCTTACGTTATATTGTCAAATTTTAAAAAATCAGACAAAATATTGCATATTTGTAGTATGAGCTTAACCACATTAAAATTTCCATAAAACTATGTAAAAATGAGTAGAAAAATAACTCCAAAATATTAACACTGGCTATCTCTCTGTTATTTTATACTTTTCTATATTTTTCAAATTTTTTTCTAATAAGCCTATGTTTCTCTTTATGATAGAGAAGCCCAATTTTATTTGAAAACATATTTTTATAGTGCCTGGCTTTATGCATCATCAGCTGAGTTTGGAATTTGAAATCAAGTGGAAGATCACAGAATGCTAATGTTGTGAAGAATCTTAGAAATTCTTTAGTCCAGGGTTTAAAATATTTCTTTCAGGTTACAGATATCTTGAAAATATGATAGAAACTTTCACCTTCTTTTAAGAAAAATGTATGTATATAAACATCAGTTTCTTTGGATACTTTAGTTGTGAATTACAAAAAACCTTGTCCCACAGATTTAGACTATAAAGGAAATTTATGAATTCAAATAACCAAAAAGTGCAGGAATATTTAACTCCAGGTGAGGTTTGATCTGATAACTCAACAATGTCACAGAGGCCCAGGTATTTTTTCTCTATTTGTGTTTTTCCTTTAGCAAGTTCAACTTTATTCTAACACTGATTCACCTTTGAGTCCCAGGAAGGTTTTTATAAGCTTCTGGAGTTTCACACTTACTTATACCCAGCAAGAAAGGAGAGTCTTTGCCTCAGTATTCCCAGTAAATATCATCTGATTCTAGATCTCACTGGTCAAGCTGAGGTTACATTCCAGATCAATCACTGTGGCCAGAAAATTGAATGTGCTTAGCCTAGATCATGTATTCCTCCCAGATCCTCACCTCATATACATCCCCTTACAGAAATCAGATTTAATGTCATGGTGTTCTTAGTTCATGCTGTCCTGGGATCTCAGGCTAGACTTCTGTCTATTTGAAGAAAAAATGGAGAGGCACAGAAGATTTGTAATCCTTCTAAATCACTCCAAGTGACACCCTGGTGGATGGATGAATGGAGTACTCAAAAGTTTTGTGAAATGGTTTTGGTGACACTGAAAAATGAGCACTGCTCAAGGTTGAGGACAGTGAAACCTGAACAAGATGTTCACCTCTGATGTTCTAGCTCCTAAATCCATTTATCTGGATGAAGCTCTGATTTGTCTTCAAGCCAACCCCGTTGTCTGCCAATAAGTTCACATGGACACCTTCTGGAGAGAGGGGTTGCTACTTTTTCAAATAAATAACAATAACATGTTATTAATGGTTGTGGTGATGATGATGATAATGATAATAAATGTGTTAGCCTGGGCCGTTTTCGCTGGAGTAATAGAAACCCTGCTCACACTAGATTAAAAAGAAAAGCAGATGTATTGGCTCACTTACCTGAAAAGTCCAGTCCCAGCTGGTGTCAAAGTTCTGCACCTTTAGCTGCCTGATGGCTCTACACACGTGGCAGGTATGATTATTACCGACAGGACAAGATTGATGCTTCAAGTTTGCTTATTTCAGTGGATGGTGGAACTATTCTCAGGGCTAGAGGACCAGATTTGGGGAGATGATCTTGAATTTACATTTGGGACATATTGACCTGGTGATGCCTCAGAGACCTCAGAGAAAACATCAGGCCTCTCCAAAGAAGGGAAGTCTAAGCCAATATTTGAAGGATGAGCTGACCAAGCATAGAAGCACCCAGGGGAAAGGGAGAGGACATTCTGGGCAAAGGGCTCAATCAAGACAGGACTTACGGCATCACAGGGACCTGAAAGAAGGCCCGTGTGGTTGGAGGGCAGTGAACAAAGGGGAGAGTGGCACAAACTGACACAGAGGGGGTAAGCAGGACAGAGTCCTGCAGAGACATGTAGGACTTTACCACCCTGTAGAAGGAGAGCCTCTTCCCTGGAAGCTTGGGTGGAGACAATGCCCACAGTTAGACCTTTTAGAACATGTCACTATCTCTGATAATACAGGAGAATGGGATCCTTGGCTATCTCTAGGGTTTGCAGTTATCCCAGGGATGGGAAGTGGGTGAGGGACTGATCACCACCTGTGTTCTCTACGGGAAAGACTAATTTCATTATTTTTTTTAAAAAAATGGGCAGACGGCTACACAATATGGGACAGGCAAAACAAATGCCCAATCTAAACCTCAAAAGTGTTTTTTGTCTTGATGATAATGATTATAAGTAACCCATATATTACATTTTGTTGGTTGATAATGATGTGCCAGAAACTATGCTGAACACTTTTCTTATATTATTTCATTTAAAACTCACAAGGACCTTTTGAGTTAGGTGTTTTTATTACCCTAATTTTAAAGAAGAGGAAACTGAAGTCCAAAGAGGTTGAGTAACTGCCTGAGATCACACAGCTGGTAACAGGGGCAGAGCTAACACCCATGTGTAGTCTGTCTGATTTGGGAGGCTAAGCTGTTAACCACTATTATATGGTAAACTTTCTTAGAAACATTTCAAAAGCTAACTCAACTTTCAGCAAGAACCTCCGTGATACAAGCAAGGCTAGAGTGTGGAGGCTGTGCAAATGTGCCTCTCACTTCTTTGTGCCAGCTGCCATCCTCTGAAAGTCATCACCACATAGGTGCTAAGACCACACTCCTGTGGGCTGCTTCCAGCTAATGACTGAGCTTGACTGAGACCTAAGACAGGCCTGTTCCTGGGGGACTTGGGACTTCTCTAGTGGCTGACTTTGATTCAAGGACTCTTCATTTGCTTTGCCAAACATTCTTAGAATTGAAATGTGGTCTAAGACTCCCACTCAACCTTCTTTCCTTCTTTGGTTCATAAGGGGCAGACTTGTATGGTGCTCTGATGGGTTTCCCAGCCTCCCCATTTTCCCTCACAGGTGTCTTCACTAATTAATCTCTTGCAGGTCTAATCTGTGTTAGCTTCTTAGAGCTGCCTTAACAAACTGCCACAAATCGGGTGGCTTACACAACAGAAATCTCTTGTCTTGCAGTTCTAGAGGTTAGAAGTCCAAGGTCAAGATGTTTGCAGGCTTGAGTCCTTCTGAGGGCTATTCTGTAGCATCAGATGATCCTTGGATTGCAGAAGCTTTTCTCCCTGTGTCTTTACATCATCTGCCCTCTGCATGTGTCTGTCTCCGTGTCCACATGTCCCCTTTTAATAAGGACACAGTCACATTGAATTAGGGCTCACTCTAGTGACCTCACCTTAACTTGATCGTCTGCAAAGATTCTACTTCCAGATAAGATCACATTCACAAGTACTGGGGGTTAGGACTTCAAGATCTTTTTTGGGGACACAATTCAACCCACAATATCCACTTTAGTGTGTCTTTCTTAGAGGACCAGGGCTAACACACAGGAGAATTCAGGAATTTCAATACATCTGTTTATATTTAAAACCGGCATCACTTCTAGATTCACCATTTGGCCTAGGTGTATTTTTGAGGATGGAAAATCTTGTACTCTTTAAACTGAAATGTGCTAGACATATTTAAATTAATCTAATGGAACATAATTATACTAATTAGATGTATTTAAAAATTTCATCAGAAATATCCCACAACATTAATTTTAATGCACAGCTATTCTAAGATAGGCCAGACATTGGATAGTTTAAATTTCCCTTTATTTTGAATAATAGACTTTATTTGGTTTAGTTTTGTTTTCCCTAAACTGTTCTATGGAATACAAGCTTCCTGTGAGATATAATCGATATTTTAAAGGGAGGAATGTTGTAGGGTCTCATCCTTACTGGGCCTACTTCTTGGTGATTCATTTGTTTGACAAACATTTACTGGGTATCTGTAGGTGTTGGAGATTGTGCTAAGAGGATTCAGCACTGCATAAGACAGTCAATGTCCTTGTCCCTCTGGACTTTATGTCCTCATGTCCTTTTGGGCCTTTTATTTAGAAAGTGTCAACAATCAGTCAACAAATAAATAAATCAAGAATTGGCCAAGGTGTGTAGGGGAAATAAAAGGGATGATATATATGATACGGGCAACTGGGATGGGTGAGATATGCTTCAGATAAGGTGGTGGGAACAGCTTCCTGGGGGAATTGACATTTCAGCTGAGCCCTACAGGTGAGAGGGAGGAGGAGTCAGCCGTGTGCAGAGCCAAGGGAAGCTGGAGCAGAAGTGCCAAGACTTACTCTGAGGCAGTGAAGAGTTTGGCTGGTAGAGAGAATCAAAGGTGGGAGCACTTGGTTAGAGCGTGGGACTGGAGGTGAGTGCCATGGCTTGAGTTCAGAAAGGTCAGCAGAAGGCAGGTGGGTCTGGTCTGATGGGTCTGGTCTGCAATGCTGGGGAGTTGGCATTTTAGTTTAAATGCAACCCACATTGACATATTAGAGGCTCGGAGGAGTCCTGCAGTGGAACAATCTGTTTGGGCTGGCTTATTTTTCAAGTTTCCAAAATGTCACCAACCAAATTGCTCTGCCAATATCTGACAGAACAGTGGCATTCCATGGAAGACAGACTTGGAGATGCTGATTTGGTGAATTTAAGGTAGTTGCTACTTTAGGAACACCAGTGTCTCATGAAAGCAGGTCACTAGGGCAATAAAGGTGGGATTCAAAATAACAGAATGTCTACCTTTGCTGTCTCCGAAGTCAGAGTTCATATCCTAACTCCACTATTTAATAATTATATCCTCGAGGGGTAAAATACTTAATCTGTTTGTGCCTCAGTTTTCTCACTTTTAAATGGAAGATAATGTTCAATATTTCAAATGATTGTTAGGAAGATTGAGAACATATAGGTAAAGTTCTTTGAGCACAATAAATAATAAATATTATTATTTTTATTAGCATTATTAACTTAAAAATGTCAATATTCCCCCCCCCCCCAGAGTGTTCAGGCATTTTTTCTTGATGTTAATGGGCTCAGGTACAAGAAATAAGATGTTCTGGGGAATGTTTCTTTCTTAACCTTTTTTTTATTAAGTAAACTTATAAAAAACAACACACCTATACACAATTTTAACAAAATAAAGTCTCATGGACATTCTACGGTAAAATAAGTAAATGTTTGATTATCCGTTTCTGGATTCCCTACCTCTCTTCTCCTTCCTTTTTCAAAACTACCAATTGTAAAACCTAACCAAGTTAGGAAATTATTAGCTTATTCAATACTCACCTGCCCATCAGAAATTCATGTCAACTCTGTTCCAGGTGTGGATACAGGTGTTTCTCTTTAAGGGACTTTTGAAGCCCTAACTGTTCCTTCATTCCATTTTCAGCAATAGATAGCATGTTCTCTTCACTTGTTACCCACGAAGGACACCCAGGACTTCTGAGCTCTGCCTCTTTGGTGCTGGTTGCTGGCACCGAGCTAAATGAGCCTCTCTGAGAGAAAGCAGGACCCCAGCTGGCTGATAGCATGGGTGTGGAAACCTCCAGAGTACATGGAAATACTGAGGAAACTAGTCAAATAATCATGATTTCTCTATTTTCAAACTGAAACTGAGAATCATTGACATAACTTTGGCCCACTACAGTTTTGGGTTTTTTTTTTTAAAACCTGCCTTGCCTCAGTGGATTTATTGTTTCTTTTTATTTTTTTCTTCTAACACTTAATGGGTTGGGGAGAGAAAAGAAAACTTAATTGCAACATTTATGTATAATTGTTGTGATGAAGGCTTGAGGAATATTTACTTTCCAGACACACGAAAACAAAACAAAAAAAAATCATAATCAACATTTCTGGGTGAAATGAGAGATCCTCTCCCACATCCTGTGGGTGGGCGTTTTGGATTTAATTTCTTCTCTATTTCATTTGTCATTTTCTAAATTAGGCCTCCAAAGAAATTCTTTTCAGACAAGGTGTTTCCTGGTCAGGGTGTATATTGCATGAATCAAGTGAAGAAAAGCAATCTCTAATCCAACTGTGTTGCCACATAATGTCTGTGTCTTGCTCTCAAAGAGCTTACATTTGGGAAATAAGGCTACTAAGCATTTGAAATAATTGTGGAATGATACAAGAGATTTGAGATGATTGGATGCTTCCTGCTGTAGCAAAGACTCTAAGTATTAATTGATTCCTAAAGAAGGATTTCTAATAGAGATGAAATTGTATGGAATGGGAAATAGCATCCTCCATATAATTTTTAGTTAGGATTCACGATCATGTCATGGCTGGAATGATATAAGACAGGGTCCATACTAGTGGTCCATGAGCTTCACAGGGCTGCATCTGCATTTGGTTTGACTGGTAAGTGTGTGTAATATTTTAGAAATCACAGTAACATAGCAAGCGCTACTTGCAAGATACACTTTGGCCCCATTGTCTTATACCCCACACTTCTCATGCATTCGTATTTTTTTGCAGTGGCTAAATACATAAACCACAGATTGGTGAAAAGAGCATGGGGATTGGACCAGATAACATTGCAAACCACCCTCATTGATACTCTATGCTCTGAAACTCAAAAGGAGGAAATAAGTGCCTTACTGAGATAGGAAGGAGGATTTTGCAGAGTAGAGAGGACTTGAAATGGTTGCTGGAAGGGAGGCAAGATTGGGACTGGTGCAGGAGAGGGTTTCCCAGCAGGTGGAATAACAGGAGTGGAGACACAGCGGTAATGAGCCCAAGGGAAAGAAGAGAATACTGGGGTGACAAAGGGGATGAGAGTGTTGACTATCAGGAAAGAAGCTGGGATCTTTATACTGGGGCCAAACCTAAGGATACTTTCAAGTCAAAGAGGCAAATGAGCTTTCCCAAGCCGACACAGCAATAATTAACAGAGCTGAGACTAGAATTCTCAGACTCAGAGCTCTCAGCTTTTTTTGACATTGGTCATTCCTTGATACCACTGTGCTTTTGTAGAGCTAACAGGTAACAAAATTTCAAAGTTATGAGATCCAGTAAATAAAACCATAGCCAATTTTAGACTCACATCCTTTGAAGAATAGAACGAGTGTGTATAAATACATACACACATGCATTGTTCCAGAATTCTCTGTCTCTTTGATAAAATGGCAAATGATTTTCTTAAGGAGTGGGATAATTCATATTTATTCTCTCTGGCTCATCACATAGGTCATTCCTACCCAGGCACACCCACCCTCACATTATGATGGGAACAGAAAGAATTATTTATGCTGGGAATCCTGCCCATTTTTTCGGCACATCATTTTTATTTCATTGCTTGATTCATGTGCTTGTGAAAGTAGACAGTCCTGGCTGTTCATTTCCATGAGCCTCTCTTTTTCCTGAGGTCCAAATCCTTTTTCTGCCATGATGTGAAGGTGAACTAGATGGTGGAAACACGAGCAGCAGCTCCGGGTTTCTCTCTCCATCTGTTGCTAACAGTTTGACATCTGAGTTTCCATAATGATCAAATGGATTGATGGACATTGTATTAGGATACTTTTGGTTGCAAGTGACAGAAGCCCAAACCCGTTTACACACACGTAAAAATTTCTGGCTTGCGTAACTAATGAGTTCAGGAGTTAGCTTCAGGCACAGCCGGGGCTCAAACAATTTCAGCAGGACTCGGTCTTGCTCCATCGCTTGGCTCTGATTTCCTCCCTGTTGGCATCATTCTCAGGCAAGCTCTGCCCATGTGGTGGCCAGCTGGCCCTAAGCAGCTCCAGGCCATCATCCTCCCAGCCTCAAGTTCAGGCAAAAGAACTTCTGTTTCCCAATTATGTATAATTGAGTCCCTTTGGTCAGGCCTGCGTCACAGGCTTTCCTTAAAGCCAGCAGTGGGGTCCATCTCTGAACCACTGGCAGCGAGAGTGGATATGAGGGGGGTTTCCTAGAGGGAAATCATGGCGCAACCACCAGAAGAAGGGGGGTGCTGGGCAGCTTAGGATGTGATGGTGACTTGAGAAGGAAGAACCAGGATTCCAGGTGGGGGCTTAGCTCTTTGGGAAAAGAGGACCAAACCCAACATTTCTTTGAACACTTATCATGTTTTACCTTAAAAATTCGTGTGACTTCTACTCCATCATAAGAGTTTTCATGCAAAAATAAAGTTCTTAACTACCAACTACTCTTAAGTCACCACTAGCTTTAACATGCCAGGAAGAGACATCTTTTTAAACCCCGTGGCTTCAGTGCCCCAGGTAGTTTCCTATGTTTCAGAGCTTCCTGCTTGAGAAGCTCAACTATATGCAACCAGCAAATAATACAGCGGCCACTGTCAGGTTTCTCTGCTGCTTCAAGTGAATTGATTAAGCCTGGAGGAAATAACAACAGGAGAAACTGGCATACAGAGTGGCCATTGAGAGAGCAGGTTTTTGGTCAGATGGCCACGGCCTGGAATCCTGCTTCACCGCTGGTCATCTGTATGACCTTTGAGAAATGACTTAACCTCCTGAGTGGTTAACACAACTCATCCTTACGCATTGTGAGGACTAAGTGAACTAACGCTTGCGAAAGCAGAATAGAGCTTGGCATGTCATAATTTTCAGGAGTTGTTAGTTATAATTATATTGCCGTAAGTACCATTAATATATATACTATAGATGTAACAAACGTCTAAAGTTTTCACCAATAATGACTTCATGTTGCAATTTCAAACACAAGTAAAGGGGGATGATAGATTTGTTCTTTGTTTTTCCACGAACTGCAATCAATTTAAAAAGTCTCTGAATATAAAGCAAGCAGGCAGAGGTGATTGCCTTGAGAGTGGAGAGTTTTTATTTTCATGCTATTAGCTTAGACTCACTGTAATATTTTCCTACTCTTTAATTCCTGCACAGTTGTTACTAATTGCATACTTATCTTGCCGTTTAACTGTAGCTCTCATTTCCTAACCAACTCTTGCACAAAGTGATTAGCTAAAATACATCTTCCTTTAGTTTTCAACAGAAAATCCACCTGCTAAGCATTTTTCACATTCTAAATAAAGACAAGCAAAAGGAAGAGGCAGGAAATAGCATAACTGGCACAGATTATCAAATGATTATTGGTGTCTTTTAATTTTAAGAGCTAAGGATCATTTCCAGCTTAAGAAAATGCCCATCACATTTGAGAAGATCAGAGCTACCATTAAAAAGAAGGTTATAGAACAGGAAATGGTAGAAATAAAAAGACTCCTTAGGACTCCTTTCATTTACAGTTTGGAGACTCTAATCTTTTCTAATTTTAAGGTGTGTCTTTTAACTTGGCTATCATACTTTTAATATCTACCTTCACTTCTTTTTCCATATAGTGTGCATACATGCAAATGTGATTATATGCTGGGTACATGCTTCTATTTTAAAGGTTGTGAAATGTCTTCTATAAGGATGCATATAGACAAAGTCAGTTTGAACATATAGAAAGTTCCACATCATTCATTTGACTAAATCTTTCCCTAAGTCCCACTCAGTTCGTGCAATGAAAATATGAACAGTCCAACTCAGGAAAGGAGTAACTCTGAGTGGAACACGCTGTATTTTAGACATATTGCCCTTGAAATTTAGATCATTTGGAGGGTCTCCTGAGTACGAGGGGGTGGTTCTGAGGTTCCAAAATGCATCCCCTTAACCACCACCCCCCCTTTTAAAAGAAGGATTATAACATCATGATTAATAGCCCAGAGTCCAAAGCCAGACCACTTGAGTCCAAATGTCAAGTATACCATGACTATTTGCGTGACTCTGGGCAAGTTATCTAGTACCTCTGTACTTCTCTTTTCTCATTTGTGCCTACTTCATAGGGTCATTGTGAGGACTAAATGAGTTACTCTGTATAAAATGATTAAAGCAGGGCTTGGAACATAGTAAGTTATTTTGTACACATTTGCTGCTGGGGTTGTTGTTGTAAGAATGCGCATGGTTTTTAAGAACACAGGTGAGTGAATTAGATCTGAGTTTGAACCCCAGATCCACCTTACTAGCTGTGTGATCTGGGTCCAGCAAGTTTCTTAATTTTGCTGTGCTGTTTCTTCACTGGTAAAATGGAGATAATGCCATCGAGTAGGATTTAGTCTGGGTCTGTAGTCAGAAAGAATTGAAGAAAAGTCCAGGCTTCAATCCTCATTACTCTTTGAATTTGGTCAGATTACTTCACCTGAGAAATGTGTTCATTGTGAAGATTAAATGAGCTAATCCAAACAAAGGGCTTAAAATAGTACTTAGTATTTTACAAGGGCTAAATAAATTTTAACTGTTACTATTGCTTACTCATCTCACATTAATATTCATATTTTACAAGTAATAAGGAAAACAGAAAAGGATACCTGCTTAGTCCAAGAGACTGGTATGTGGCAGACCTGGGATCTAATTCCAGGGCTCCATATACTGTTAGGCTGTGTCATGTGATTGGCCCGGTGATATGACCCAGGCTATTGGTATAATGGGGCGTTAATTATTTGCCCATGAGTTCCTTCTGCCTGAAATGTCCACATGTCCAGATCCTTTAAGATCCACTTTAAGTACCATGTGCTTTTTCCCTGTAGGCATTTTTTTGCTTCTCAGAGGTAACTCTTCTCTGTGACTGCATTAAAACTGTGGCTGCTGTCACCACTACTTGCCTTAAATTACCATTACTGTACATATTTTTTCTCCACTAGGAGACTATAATTACTGTGAAGGACTGCTCTGTGAATGATTTATCACTGTAATCTCCTCATTGCTCTAACAATGCATGGAACTTAGAAGGAATCTTGTCGATATTTGCTGAATGAATGAATAAATGAGTGAGTAAAGGAATGAAACAGCTAATGGCTTGGATGATTACGGGCAAATTAGCCTGGGAGGTGATGACATGGAACATTTGCATTTATACTAAAAGTTTGTATTTCCCTGTTAGGGTATCAAACCCACAGGCTCTAAAAAACTCTTCTAGCTAGGAGTCAGGGCTCCAACCTGGGCCTGTGAACTGGGTGGAATTTGTGGATTATCAGCTTAAAAAAATCATTCACTTGTTTATTCAACAAATGTTCATTAAGTACTTACTGCTTAGTGTGAGGTGTAGCAGCTTGTGTTTAGAAGCTCAATTTGCCATGGAGTCCCAGGACATCCGAGATAGGAGGGACCCTGGGATCATCCTAGATAGGGTTTCTCAGATGGTATAATGAGGAATATTGGCCCCCAAAGAGATATTCCACAAATTAACGAATAAATAAGACATTTCTATAATCTCCTAAATTTGGAGGATGCTATATACTATGCCCCGCTCCTTTCCAGATTAATAATAACAATTATGATAGCCATAATGATGCCAGCTAACATTTATTAAGCTCTTTAGAATTGATTTATTTAATCCTCCCAAGAACTTTAGGGGGTAGGCACTATTATCGCCTTTTAAAGATGAGAAAAGAAAGCATATTAGAACTTCAAAGCCACTGAAAATCCTGAAGTAAAGAAACCCATTTTGTTTTGCTTCATCCAGCATTTTCTAAATTTAATTAACTACAGAGTGCATTTTTTCTTTTGCATACCACCTAACAATATCCTGTGGATCCATGGAATATGTACATTATTTTGACAAATGTATCTAGTCTAATGTCTTTATTTTAAGAAGAAGAAACTGAGGCCCCCGGAGGAAAGAATCTCATCTACTTCTGTCCCTAGCAGGTTGCACAGTTGGGGCTAGAATTCAGCCTCTTGTTGCTTACTGAATTCTGAATTCATTTTCTTTTCTTGATACTTTTTGCTTGCTTCCTTCTCCATTCTTCTATTCTCCTCCTCCCCTCTTCTCCTCCTCCCCTTCTCTGATCTGCTTTTCTGTACCCTAGGAGGAAAGTGACCATTAAACATTCCACGAACGGGTTTTTGGTAGGTTTTGCTGATAACCCTCTGAGTTCCTCTGTCTCCAAGTACTTACTACCAATCAAACACTGAAAGTCTCTTAAGCACAAAACCTTACATGGCAGTAGCAGCAAGCGGGCTTTTTCTAGAATCACCCTGTGTGTGTTGTGGGCTGCGCAGTGAAGTGAGCTGTCCACTGAAGAATCGGAATGTCTAATTAAATGAAGACCTTTCGCTCTCTTCTCCATTTTTTCCTTTCACTAACAGTATTTTTTTCAAGCAGTAGCTTAGAGGAGCAAGGCTTATCTTATGCTTCTTGCTGATTTATCTATTTCTTCTTTTAAAAACCTTTGTGTGATAATGTTGAATTATTGACCAAATTTTTTAAAAAAGATGTCCTCTGGCCTCTTCCAGAATCTGAAATTCATATCTTCCAGACTGTTGTTCATTCATTTAACAGACAATTTTTTAAGTACCTTCTCTTTGCAAAATACTGATGCCAGGCTCAATGAAAGACGATATAAAATATCATGGTAGGCAGAGGTACTTCCTGTCCTCAAGGGTCTCCAAGCCTAAGAGAAGAGACAAGCGTGTACATATTAATAGACAACGGCTCCCCAGGTAATTTCCCAGGGATTTTTAAAATTTTATATTATTTAAAATTTGCTTTAAGTTTGGTAACTCATTGTCATATTGAAGTTAGAAGTAAATTTTGGGGGAAGGAAGATTCTAAACAGTATTCAGTGAAAAACTTTCTGTGCAGGAGTTTGCACTCAGGTAAAGGAAGAGATGACGTATAAAGTATAATCAAAGTGCCTGACAGACAATATAGTAAGCACTTAATAAATTACAGTTCTTCTGACCATTACTAGCAATAGTAGTAAGAGTAGCAGCAGCATTAGATTATCTAGATTTAAATGTCAGGTTTTTTAACTGACTACCTGTGTGACATTGAGCAAAGAACATAATTTCTTTGAGTGTCACTTTGGGAAAACTGACATCAAAAGAAGCTATTAGTCAAGTGTAAAGTGTTTCACAAATGCTTTCTGGTTTAAAAACTATAAAATGTCATCCCTTTGCCTTGAATCGCCCCTATCAACATGCCAAGAAAAATCTATTCTTTTGGCCACATTATACATGGAATATTATGTTTACGTCCTGTTTAGGGTTGCCATATAAAATGTGGGACACCCTGTTCGATTTCAATTTCAGAAAAACAACAAATAATTTTTTAGTGTACGTCCCATGTATGAATACTAAAAATTATCTGTTTATCTAGAATTCAAATTTAGCAGAGCATCTTGTATTTTTATTTCCTAAATGTGGCAACCCTAATTATATTTTAATGAAGAAGGTGACAAACTAGGGCACAATTACTTGATGTAGTATTATTGGTATTGTCTTAGAGATGAGAAAACTGACTGTAGGACCTCTATCATTCATTTCAAACCTGAGGGTTTTATAACTGTAACAGGAAAAAGCAGCAGATGGAATCGAGCTTACTTCAAATTCCAGCATTACTACTTCCTACTTATGTGAATTTGCTTAAGTTAGCCTTGGTAAGCTTTAGCTATTATTATCATATAGAATTTTCTTCTAAGTCAGTTACAGTAAGCCCTCTGCATCTGTGGGTTCCACGTCCATGAATTCAATCAACAGCGGATGGAAAATATTCAGAAGAATCCAATTGCATCTGTGCTGAATATGTGCAGACTTTTTTTCTTATTCTCTACACAATACAGTAAAAAAATGATTTATGTAGCATTTACATTGTATTAGATATTATAAGTGACCTAGAGATGATTTAAAGTATACAGGAGAGTATGTGTAATAGGTTATATGTAATATGTAAATACTATGCCATTTTATATCAGAGACTTAAGTATCCTCTGATTTCAGTATCTAAGGGAGGTCCTTGAACCAATCCCGTGCAGATACTGAGGGACAGTGTACTATCTCTTCAGTGGATTTACTTTATCCCATTTTTAGTGCTTTCTGATCTGTATTATCTAAATTTTAATGTTCTCTCTGAAAACAGAACGAATGCAGCATTCTAGTTCTTGATCTTTGCAGCTAAGCCTAAGTTAGTTTTCCTGAAGGACTCCTCCTTTTCTAGTTTACAGTCTCTGAGATCCTAACAGGAACTCAGAGACTATAAATAGGCTCATCACTCATACTTGAGAATTTCATGCTGGTAGAAGGTAGAGGTTTCAAAGACTGTACTCCATAGTCAGCTTTGAGGCTGTGGAAAGCTCTGGTTGCTGTCCATGCATTTGCTGGTGTCAGAGGGAAAGTTAAAGCTAGAAGTTCTCCAAGTCATTGAAGGACCAGCCTTAAAGAGGGAATTTTAGAGTTTAGAGTTAATGTCTCCTCCTTCCTTCCACTCTGGGAGTGGGAGAGGGACTTGGTCTGACCCTGGCTGCAGATACCCCCTATTTACTGAGCCCTGCCTCTCTGTTCCAGACATCATGCTAGGCATCTCGTATCCAATATCTCATCTCATCCTCACGTAACCCTGGGAAACAGGTGCACGTTATCCTCGTTCTGATGGGCAAGGAGACGTTACCATAGGATTAGACTAGCCTGAAAATCCACATTTGATTCCTAGGTCATGGGAAGAATGTCAGTTGGCCACTGAAATTGCTTCTTAGTGAATAGCTTGTTAGTAGTCCCCCAGTTAGCCTATTTGTTTCCTTGGGGCTTGTTTAAGATGGTGATCTGCAGAGATGTTTTTCTCCCAGAGATGTGATCCATCAGGGAGTTTGTTTGATGGTGTGCTTGGTACATTTCTTTCTTTCCCTGTGGGAACTGGTTTTCTGTAAGTCATCAAGCGACCAACATGATTCCAAGTTGTTATTTCAAATAGTTTGGAAAATGTACAAATAACACATGTGTCTTAGTTTGGGCTGCTGGAATAGAATACCATAGATTGGGTCGCTAAAACAACAGAAATTTGTTTCTCACAGTTCTGAAGGCTGAGAAGTCCAAGATCAAGGTGCTGGCAAATTTGGTGTCTAGTGAGGGCTCTCTTCCTCATTTGCAGATGGTTATTTTCTCATTGTATCCTAACATGGCAGAGAGAGAGAGAGAGCGAGAGCGAGCAAGTGAGCTCACACACATCCATATGCTCTGGTCTCTTCTATGCTCTTCCTTATAAGGGCACTAATCCCACTCATGAGAGTTCTTCCCTTATGACCTAATTACCTCCTAAAGGCTCCACCTCCTACTACCATCACATTACAAGTTAGGACTTCATCCTATGAATATTGGGGGACACAAACATATAGTAGCATGTTCATGAAGTTAGAATACAAAGCTATGACATATATAAAAAAACCAAAGAAACCATAATCTACCCTCTCCCAGTAAGATATTGTTAACATTCTGATGTAATGTCTTCCAGACAGATAGACAGATAAGGATAGAGATGGATTGATAAAATTTAAATTTTAGATGTATTTTACAGAAACAGAATCACATGAAACAAACTATTTTGGAATCAACTATTCTTGTTCACTTAATAGTATGCCTTTCTAAAATATATACCCCAACAGAACTTACATTTTTGTTGGGGAAATGGTCAACATATGTATAATAATCTTATAATCTTTAAGAGTATTATAATATATTAAAATCTAAATTACATGGTAAAGATTCTATATTTTTAGACTATTAGAGGTATGTCTCTTCTGAAAATACTACTTGTGATTGATAGCAATCCATATTCTACTTTTACTTAATTACATAAGTCTCCCTGGAGAAGAAAAAGTAGAATTAATAATGGCAGTTCTTTAGTCCTTATGAACAGGACCCACAGCTTTTATAACTGCCTTATATCTGGGTGAATATTTTCTAGCATGATTTTCTGACTTAAATTTGCCTTGAAAATTTTCTTGGGTCTGTTAAAAGACAGAATCTGCTCTTACGCTACAAAAGACACCAAGGCTGTGTGTCTTCACAATTTCACAGAGTGAAACAAAAAATTTAGAACTCAACTTGAAAATTAAATTCAAGAAGAACATGCCACTCTACCCAACCCCCCAACCCAACGTACTAAAGGTTTTTTAAGGCACCAGAATGACAGTGCTGTTGCTGCCCAACCAGGTTTATTTGCCCCCATCACAGAGAAGAGCCAACGTACTGAGACAGCCAGGGTTGCAATGGAGAATTTAATAATTCCGCATAGCACTAAGCAGGGAGCTGGGAGAAAGTTTCTCAAATCCGCCTCCCTGAGAATTTGGGACACAGGGTTTTTTATTTATTTATTTATTTATTTTTTGCTTCCCTGCCCAGAGACACAGGGTTTTTAAAGACAGTTTGGCGTAGGCAATTGAGTCTGCTAATTGGCTGTGTTGAGGGAGGAACCATAGAGTTGCAGAAATTGTCATCTTTGCTGATCAGGTTCTTGGGTGAGGGTCACAAGACCAGATGAGTCAGTTCCTCTGTATGGGCTGCTGGTCTGGGTGGATTGGCCCTTCCACTGGAATGCTGGGCCTGGAAGATATCTCAGAAACTACCTCTAGGTTTCAAAAAGGTGATGTTATCTATGGAAAAAGCTAAGAACCTTTATGACCACCAGCTATGTGGCTCCAGAGTGGGCAATTACAGAGAAGTAAACAGGGGGACAGAGCTAATTCTTATCATTATTTTCAGCTAGGCCTGTGCCTTATTTTTTAGCTAGGCCCTTACCACAGTTTTAACCTTGCACCCCTTTTTATTAATTTGTAAGGGCAGTTTTAATGTCTGGAAAATTGCCCAGACGAACAGTCCAAGCTGAAGTGATGGCTTCACTGTCATGTACATATAAGTACTTATTCTGGGGATAGATTCCAGAGATCTATTCTGTTGAGGTCAGTTAAGGAAGCAGAAGAAATCATACCTGCTTGTGACAAGAGCTTTTCACTATATAGATGTTCCATAAATGCTAATTGCTGGTCATGAAAGATAAGACTCTCCAACTTCCTCCACCAAATTTTTTGCCAGGGGGGAAGATTCCTTTTGCAGTAGGTGGCAATGATAAAAACAGGGAGATCCGTGGCCTTTTGCAGCAAATGTAGTGGAAGCAGCAATAAATGTACCTTGAAAGACTTGAACTTGAGTCCAAACTTTGTTGTACATCGGCCCATCAACCCTGGGCAAGTTATCAGGACTTGGTTTCTTCATCTGTAAAGCAGAAACAATGATCCTTGGCTTCTTCAGTGGAGTCCTATGAAAGTAATACATATAAAATGCTTTGTTTACTATAGATCATTTATAATAAAGACAGAGCTGAAGTTTCTTAATCAAGGCATCCAAGAAAACCAGGCACTGTGTTAAACACTTTGTATGTATTGTCTAATGGCCCAAATCCCTAGGCAGTAGATATTGTTGCTATTTTCATTTTATAGGTAAGGCAACTAATGCTAAGAATGGTTAAGTAACTTGCCAAGTCTACAAAACTTGAACATAGCACAGCAGGATAGAACACTGAATCATATTAATTATACAATTTTTTCTCAAAATATGTTAAATGAAGTATCATTACATATATGATGCCTTTAATAGAAGAACAAGGATATTTTTAAAGAATAGTTATGCATTTATTTTAACATTAGCAAAAATGCATATATTGGCATATCAAACCCCTGATTTTAGGGATGTGACTTCTTAGGATGAGGGTAAAGTTCCAAATATTTAATTTAAAGAAATAAGGTGATTCGAACACAAGTCTGAAATAATAGAACAGGTGATATACATGCATGGTAAAATCAGAGGTGTGGTAGAAATGACTAAAGTCTGGGATACACTAGCCTATGTCATTAAAGATGTAGTCAAATATTATATACAACATTTAAAATGCTATATAGGGTAAGATTTTGGTGTTTTGTACACATAGACCATAGAAGGGTATAAAATTCAAGTGAGGACTTACTGTATAAAATAAGCCCAAAGTATTCAACTTAAAATCAATAATAATAATAATAGCTGTCATTTACTGGAGCTTACCATGTTTTAAACATCATGCTTACAGCCTAATTTAAATCCCAGGTTCCTTTTGCGCTCAGAGAGGCTATTTGAGGAATACCAAGCAGCTCTAGCTCTATTATGGCTACTATAGTAGCCTCTAGTCCCAGGTAGTCACTGAGCAGCTGAGATGGGGAGAGTCCAAATTGAGATGTGTGATAAGTATAAAATATACATTAGATTTTGAAGATTTCATATAAAAAGGAATAGAAACTGTCTCAACAATTTTTATATTGACTACATGTTCAAATGACAATATTTTAAATATATTGAGCTAAATATAACATATCATTAAAATTAATTTTGCCGGTTTTTCTAAGGTGTCAGAACGTTTAAAATCAACTACAGGGCTCTTAATGTTGGCTCGAGTTATATTTCTGTTGGACAGTGCTGCTTTAAATGAGGTGTGCAATGTACTCTTGGCTTGTGCCTGGGCTGCACCCCCAGGTTAGAAGGTTTTCAGAAGGGAAGATGAGGTTTTTCCTTTGGTTTAATTAGCAGGTGCAAATGTAAACGTATCCAAGATTCAACCACTCTGATTTTTCATTTGCATTTTCCTACAGAGGCCACCAGCTGCTGAAAAGCCAGAGAGGGATAAAGAAGTCTGCTTCTTGCTGCTTTAGAGCCATTAAACTCTTAAGGCAGGACATTGCCCCTTGATTCAGTGTGCAAATAACAGAGTAGTTTAATTAGCATCCGTGTAGTTACACTGATGTAATCTCATGGGGTCGAGGCAAATTATTATAGTCTGGGGCTCAAGTGCATTCAGGATGGGTAATTTATTCATAGGTGAGGGATAGCAGTTTGCTAAGAAGTCTCTCAGAGAGTGAGCACACAAAGCTTTGGAGGGTAATTATTATTGCAGCAATAGATGTCGTTAAGAGAGGTAAGCACATAGATGGAGAATGCAAGCTGACCTCACTTTAGTACTAACACAGATTTAAGCAGCTGTGACCCAAAGAAAGAAAACTTCCTGTGTGGCAAATGACCATAGTCTTTTCCCATTTTTGCTTTTCCTTAGTCAAATGGCTTTAGTAAGACTTTCCTCAAGCAAAACGAAACCACATATGCATTATTAAAAACAGAGTCAAAATCTAAACACTAACCAGTTCTGAGGCTTGAGTAGGCAAAGCCAACGCCAGTGCCTCCCCCTCGCCCAGTCGCTTTCCCTGCAGTTTCTTATTCTTCATCGTGGTCGACGTCTTGGAGTTGGGAGAAAGTGCCGGCCTTGGAGGAGAACACTCGAGTTCAAGTGCCGTTAAATGAATTTAGTAGCTTTCTGTCTTTGGAAAAGTCACTTGACTTTTCCGAGCAGCTGTTTGTTAGCCACCTCAGAAATGTCATCACGGACATAAAAGAACCTGGGAAACTCTGCCCTGGGGCAACCGTGAAGCATTTTTGTGACCAAAAGCTTTTCTTAGCTTTTGGCTTATTACACTTTCCCTTTGCAAAAATAATGAGTTAAAATTTAGTGACAACCCACTGCGTGTCAGGACTGTGCTGCTTCCGTCTGGTTTTTAGTTTCTCTACTGTGACATGTTACACACTTACCGAAAAATAAACATACATCTTAATGGATTTTTGGTACTTTTGCTTTCTGTGGTTTCAGTTACCTGCAATCAACACAGGTCTGAACTGTTAAATGGAAAAATACAGAAATAAACAATTCAGAAATCTCATGCTGTCCTCTTTTGTCCTGCCTAGGATATGAGTCATCCCTTTGTCCAGCATCGCCATGCTGTCTACGCTACCTGCCCATTAAGCCACTTTGTAGCCATCTCGGTTACCTGATCACGAGGAAGAAGGGTGAGCACAGAACAGTAAGATATTTTGAAAAGAGAGAAAGGGGGGGAGAGAGAGAAAGAGATATCTCATTCATATAAATTTGATTTCAATATATTTTTATAATTCTATTTAATTAATATTAATAGTTATTGTTGTTAATCTTTTGTACCTAATTTATAATTTATCATATGTGTGTACATGAAAAAACGTAGTGTATGTATGGTTCAGTACTGTCTGAGGTTTCAGGTATCCACTGGGGGCCTTGGAACATAATCCCTGCAGAAAAGGGAGGACTACTGGTTTATAATGTGAATATCTGCATAAACATAATCCAGATTAAAAAACAGCATTTCCAGCACCCATGAACCCCCAAAATGACTTGACTCGGTCACAACTCCCTTCATCTCCTTAACAGTAACCATTATTCTGACTTTATGATATTCACTTTCTTTCTTTTCTTCAACACCAAAGTATATATCTGTAGACAGTTTGAATTCGTTTGTGCTGTTTAGAAATTCTAAATAACCATCTCTATACAGACTTTGTGTCTGTTCTTGCAAGACATCATGTTTGTGACAATCTTCCATGTTGTGTATAGCTATAGTGCTTTCATTTTTATTGCTATTTTCCATTGTGTGAATATATAGTGATCGATTTGTCCAATTTGTTGTTGATAGACTTTTGGACTTTTTCTAGTAATGCTGCTGTGAACAGTTCTGTACGTTTTCTTTGGTGCACATGAATATGCATTTCTGATGGGTATATTTCTAGAAGTGGAATTGCTAGGTCACAGGTTATGGACATGATCAATTCAAGTAGATACTGCCTGATTTTGCCATTTGTGTTTTTATCAATTCATATCCCTACTAGCAGAATTAGAGAGTTCGCCTTTCCACATCCTTACCAGCAGTTGGAATCGTCAGTTCAAAAAATTTTAGCCAGCTTGGTGTATGTGTATAGTGGTATCTTTTTGTGGTTTTAATTCGTGTTCCCCTGATGGCTAATGAGCTCATTTTCATATGTTTGGTACCCATTTGGATATCTTTTCTGGTGAAGTGAATGCTCAGCTCTCTTCCTGATTTTTCTACTAGATTTTCTGTCTTTTCCTTATTGATTTATAGTACTTACTTTTATATTTTAGATACAAGCTCTATATTGGTTACGTGTGTTGCAAATATATTCTTTACTCTGTGACTTGTATTTTCATTCTTTTAATGATTTTCAACGAACAGATGTTCTTAATTTTGATGTAGCCAAATTTATGAAACTTTTATTGTATGGTAGTGATGTGTTCTCTTTAAAAATCTTCTCCTACCCTGAGGTTATGAAGATATTCTCCCACATTATCTTCTCAAGGTTTTATCATTTTGTCTCTCACATTTAGATCTGCAGTCCACCTAAAATTGAATTTCTGAAATAAGATATAAGTTGGGGTCAAGTTTCATTATATCTATATGGATAGCCAATTGTCCCAGCACCATATATTGCAAAAGCTATCATTACTCTATTACTCATCAGTGCCACTGTTCTAACCTAAGTTTTCCTGAAAGCAGATCCCTGAGGGAAAGGCTTTCCTGGAAGTCATTTATTTGGCAACGTGATCCCAGGTAGCAGAAGTACAACACAGGGCAATGAAACAAGAAAACAGAGAAAGCTAATGCAAGGATATTTGATCCGACTGGCTGCTGCTCTACGTCATTGGTGCTCAATCATTGTAAGATGCCTCATGAAATGCAATTCAGGGCTCTCCGCCCAGGCACAAAAGGAAGAAACATTTTCTCCATTGGGCCTTTCACTGGCCAAGGCTGGCTCCAGAGGTGTTAACTCCCCTACTAGACCTCCAGGTTATGCATGTTTGAGTGTGGGCATCCCATGCTTTGGCATTTGGGAAATCCTAGGGCAGGAAGAAAGAGGTATGTAGTATGGGCTGAAAGCCAGATATAGAGTGGTTGCACATGTTAACAGTAAAGACCAACATGGCTGTGGCAGTAGCAGGCTGGAGTAAAAGGTGGCTCTGAGAGGACTTTGATGTGGTTCACAAGACGATCTTTATTCTAGTCCACTGCCCTGTTTATTAATATCAATATTTGAGCCAATACCTCATTTTATTGAAAGCTATAGTTCTGTACCAAGTTTTGTACTCAGTGGAGCAAGTTCTCTGATTTTGTTCTTCTTCAAGAGTGTTTTGGCCTAATATTGGCCTTTTGCATTTCTTTGTGTTCTCATCAAGTCGCACAAACCTTTTCGGATTTTTATTAAAATTACCTTGAATCTGTAGATCAGTTTACTGAAATGTGCTATCTTTACAACATTAAGATTTCCATGGATACAGTTTATCTTTCTTTAATTGCTCTTAGTAATGGACTCTAACTTTTCTGTAGAGAAGTCTTGCACATCTCTTGTTAGATATATTTCTAGATATTTGCTTTTAGTTTTTTAATTTTCTAACTTTGTTCCTGCTATATAGAAAATAAATGGATCTTTTTACAGCCATTAATATTGCAAAACTAATTATAATAATTTATGTATAGATAATTTTAAATTTTCTACATACGTAATCACAGCATTCTTGAACAATAGCAGTCTTGTTTTTTCCTTTCCAATTTCTGCCTGATTTATATCTCTTTCTTGCCTTGCTGTACCGGTTAGAATCACCTGGAAAATGTGGAATAGAAGGATGATAGTGGGCATTCTTGCCTTACTCTCAATCATAGAGAAAGAGTTTTAATATTTTGCTTTTAAGTTGCTGTAAGACTTTATAAAGATACTCTTCATTAGATAAAAGAAAGTTACGTTTCTATTCTTAGTTTGCTAAGAGTTTTTTAAAAATGATAAATGGATTTTGAATTTTATTAAATGCTTTTTCCACACTATTAAAATATTTACATATTTTCTCCTTCTATTAATGTAATGAATTATACTTTTTTTTTACTTTGTATTTTAGAATAATTTTAGATTTACAGAAGAGTTGAAAAGATGGTGCAGAGTGTTCCCATATGCCTTCATTACCTTCCTGTAATGTTAACATTTTACAAAAATCATAGTATATTTACCAAACTAAAATTAGATATTTTAAAAAAGTTAACCAAATTTGTGTTACTGAAATAGACCCAATGTAGTTATAACTTTTACCCTTTTTTATGTATTTCTGCATGTGGAAAGTTAAAAAAAAATTATGTTTTTGAGTATGACTTGCTTCAATTTTCCTCTCATATTCTAGCCAGGTTTTTGTATCAAAATATAATCAAATGCTTTGGGAATTTTCTCTTTTTATCTGTTTTTTTTGGGGGGGGGGAAGAGTTGTTGATAGATTAGTATCATTTATTTCCTTAAATGCTTGGTAAAAATCTTTGTGGGTAGGTTTTTAAATTATGGATTCAATTTATTTGATAGTTACAGAACTGTTCCAGTTTTTTATTTCGTTTAGAGTCAGTGTTTTTAACTTGAATTTTTCTAATGATTTATCCATTTGTAGTGAATTTCTATAATTTTATGTTGACTCAGCATCCATTTTGAATATGTCGGAGCTTCTCGCACCAGAAGTAGGGCTTGGGCACTCTTGACACAGTTTCCATTTCTCTGCCTCCTCCCAGTTATTCAGTGTGTTCAATCCAGATATCTGCCTTATACGGCTGCATCCTGGTGACCACTTCTCTAAGGGGCAGCTAGATGCAAACTACTTGACTTGCCCCACTAACACCCACACCCAGCATGGACTGCTCAGATATGCTGTAGTGACCACCTCTCTGTCACAGGATGACTCCCTGTCACTTGTGCCTGCTCACTAAAAACACACCAGTTAAAACTCCCTGCAGGAAATATGCTTGGGTATCACCCTGGACTCTAATAAAGATTTTAGTCCTCAGGTCTCTCTCACTTGTTTCCCACCCACTAGTTAAGCATGTATTTCCCAGATGACTCCCCGCTTCCCATTGGCCCTGCAAGGCATTCTGCCCTCTTCTCTCTGGGATCTGTAAGTAATAAACTACTTCTGTTATTTTACGTGTTTTGTTATCTCCTCTGTGACCTACCTTTCTCAGGGCTCTCCTAAAGAGTGGCTATCTTGGTAGGAATAAATTGAACACAAGTTAGACAAAAGCCACAGGGGTGTTTGCCATAATAAAGAAGTTTTATGTGATAGGGGCACTTGGTCATGGGTTGAACACTTTGGTATTAGGTCATTCACCAGGATAAAGAAGGATCCCATGAAAGGTATATTTTAAACAGCCATGACCACATCCCCTGGAGTCCTAGCAGAGCAGGGCTGGAGTTTGTATTCTCTAGAGAGAGATCTCAATATCAAATTAGAAGAAAAAAATATACCATTGTACCACAATTTTTAAATTTATTGTCTTAAGTTGTGCATAATATCCTCTTGTTGTATTTTTAATTGCTGTCAGATATGTCAGGATATATTTCTTTTAATTCCTGATATTTTTAATTTGTCTTTCTCTTTTTGCCCCTGAATCATATCATCAGAGGCTTATCAATTTTATTATGATTCCTTTCAAAAGAATAATGTTGACTTTGGTGATTCTCTACTGAATATTTATTTCATTGATTTCTGTTATTATTAAATTTTGTTTCTTTTTTCTTTTCTTGCTCCAGTCTCTCAAGATGGATGCTTAAACTCATTAATTTGTACTCCTTTTTTTGTAATATATGTAATAGACGTATGTAAGCTATAATTTTCCCTCTAAATACAGCATTGGCTAAATTTCACCTATTTTGTTAAGTAACATTTCAATTATTATTCAGTTAAGATACTTTACAATTTCTATTTCAATATTTTCTTGGTCCATGGGTTGTCCACAGTGCATTTCTTAATTTACAAACATGAAGTTTTTTAGTTAGTTCTTGCTTAATTGCGCTGGAGTCAGAAAACATTCTGTGTGCTTTTAATCCATTGGAATTTGTAGTACCTTTATGGCCAGGACATGGTCAGTTTTTATAAATGGTTGATGTGTAATTAAAAAGAATGTGTGCTCTGTAGTTTTTGAATACAGTATTCTGCATATGTCCTTTAGGCCATGATCACTGCTTGTGTTAGCCAAATTTTCTGTATTTCATAGATTTTTTTGTCTGCTTGTTCTGTCAATTACTGAGAGAAGTGTATTTAAATCTAATCTGATTGTCCATTGGTCTACTTCTTCTGTAATTATATTGATTTTTACCTGCTATATTTAGAGGTCATATTATTAGGTACATCTTGCTTGTGAATTAAATCTTTGGCTTTAGCACATGATACTGAGCCAATCTAGCCAGGAGATGACCTACGTGTGGGGTTTGTGGTTGTTGTTCTCAGTGTACTAGGTTTTAAATTTCCTCTAGCTATACCTGGTATTTAGGATGCAGGATGGTTTGCTTGATGGTTTTTCTCAACATTTTCTCCATCACTGTTAGATCTCTCTTTTGTACTTTACCTCAGAGTCTCTTTTCACTCTTATGTCACTTTTGATCTTCTTTTTCTCTCTTCCAGGAGTTTCTTATATTGTTTGTTACTAGGTGCTTGCTGGTAAGGGTTGGATGAGAGTCATTGTCTGTTCTGATAAAGCATCAGTCTTTGGCAGGTATCATGTCTATGGGTCTCATGGATGTGGTCTTCTCAGAGCTCCACTTTGTCTCCAGGTGCAGTTCTGAGCTCAGCTATATTTCTGCCTCTCCCCCAGGGGTACAGGATTTTTTGTTTGTTTCCTTCTCTCAGTTTCAATGGAGTTTCACTTGAGTCCTGGTGATTAGCGCGCTGTTTGTCTCCCTCTGCCTCAGCCCTGGCTTTGTAGAGGAGAAAAGAAAGAATCATCTGGGCTATCCTCATGCCTCTCCAGCTGTGGCTACAGTTCTCCTTCCCCAAGTTTATGCCTGGAGGGATGCCCTCTTGGGACTCTCACCAATCTTTTGTGCATGTGCCCTGTGAGGTCTGTGGAAGAAAAAGTACAAATAGATCATGTGAATTCCCCCTGTATGGGCAGCCCTGATTAGTTCTACACATTCTTGCCAGCCTACACTTTAGCAATCCACGAGCAATTCCAGCTAAATTCTTTTTACTGGTATCTGGCTGTGTCTATACCTGGTAAGCAAGTGTTTGCAGCCTGCCGTTCCCTTTACGAATCTCTCTCCTTAGATTTTGGGCTTATTTTCGCCCTTTGATTTTAGCTCTCTGACAGATTCAAGAAAAGTCATAAATATTGCAGTTTTTCTGACTTTTGCATTATAATTGTAAGGGAGAAATTCTTTTCACAGCTCCCTACATCCCAAGCAGACCAGAAGGTCATTGGGGTCTTAAATCTGTAGATTGATAACTTTCTTCAGTTCTAGAAAATCCTTGGCTGTCATCTATTCAGGGACATCTACTTTGTCTTCTCTCTCTCTCTCTCTCTCTCTCTCTCTCTCTCTCTGCCTCTTCTGGGACTCCAATAATTATACCAAGCTAGATCTTCTTATATTCTTTATACATTTGATACTCTATTCTGTATTTCAATACTATTACATCTCTGTACATAATTCTAAATAGTGTCTTCTGACCTGTTTGCCAATTCTCTTTAAGATAATTCTTAAAACTCTTTCTTATCTTCTATTAAACCAAATCACTGATATTTTAATTTCATTGATTGTTTTTTTATTTCTGGATTATCGGGAGTCATATTGGTATTTTAATTTTTTAATAGTTAACAGCTCCTTGGTAAAAATTTTAAGTTCATATATTTTCTTTCTGAGTATTATAATCATGGTTTTTTATAGTCTGGGTCTTGTAATATCACTGTCTTAAGTACCTGTAAAGCTGTTTTCTTGTTTGTTATTTGTGTTGGTCCTCGTTCATGTTTACTTACCTCTTTGACTATCTGTTCTGCTTCTGTTATATGCTGGACATTGCACTTGAAAGTATATTAGTGAAATGATATGAGCCTAGGGTGGTATTATTATCTTGTTCCCAAAAGGATTTTCATTTGCTTTGTCAGGTGCCTCTAGGCATCAGCAATCTGGTGTCTTCTTAAACTCGTGTCTGGGCTAGACATTTTGAATATTGGCTATAGTCCATGGAGTGTTGGTTTATTACTAGTTTCCTCTTAGGACGTAGCTCTTTGTAGAATCAAACATAAACGTGAGGGATTTATTAGACTCTCTATCCTTGGCAGAATTTGAATCACATTTTTGTCCCCCTAACTTCAGAGGACTGTCAGAAGTTCTGTTCATCCTTTCAGCTGTCTTTTCAAGGTAGAAAAATGCCCCTTGGGTACTTACACCCATGCTGGACTCATTTTCTGGATTTCTGTCTTCTCCTGAATCTTGGCTCTTTAGAGGTAATTCCTCCTAATGCTATTGGCTCTTTAGAAGATGGCCTTCAGAAGATGTCATTTATATTTTTTCCAAAGATTTCAGTTATCTGGACATCCAAGGGTTGGTTTAGATGACCAAGTTTGCCTTTACGAATGTAGACATCTGGAGTTCTTTCAAAATCCTGGCAAGGTAGATATTACTGTCCCTATTTTGCAATGAAAGGAATGAATCTCTCTGACTTCAGAAGTATTCTTTTTAATGTTATGTGATGCTTCTCTGTATTCTCTACCATCTTTGTGTTTCATGTTGAGAAGTGGTTTTGGTCCACCAAATTTGGAGGGAATGAGTGCTGTTTAGGGATTGTTTAGGAATATTTGCCAGAGTAGATGAGTAGTATGCCTATATCATGTTGTCCTTTTGAAACAAAGTTGAGTGAGCGTATTAAGTAATCTATAGGTACTTTTTACTCAGACATATATTGTGTCCCCTGTAGTTTAGAGAGGGTTTTTGGGCACTGGCTCCATCTTATTCAATTGTGTATTTTTCATATTGCTTCTCACATAGGAAAAATATTGATTCCTATTTTCATGTTTATATTGCCATATGTAATACTTGAAAAAGAACATACCACTTTTGATACTTACGACCATCCTGTGAGGGAAACAAAATGGAATACCCAGAATACTTATGAGAAAAAAATTCAAGAGGTTAATTGCTCAGGCCATATAGCTAGCAATGGGCAGATTTAAAATAAAAATGTTTTTATTTTCTGTTGAATGAATGATTTACGTTCTTTACAACCAGTTTGTTAAGAATACCGTCTTTCTACTATAATTTATATATATATATGTTTTTTATACACATGTTTTTTATATATGTTATTGACTATAATTTCTATATGATATGTGATATTATAGGGAGGCTAAAATGCCAGACTTTGAAGACTAATAAGCCATGTTCAAATCCCTGCCCTGCCACTAACCAGCCACTGGGATTTGGTCAAGTTACATACCCACACTATGCCTTAGTACATTTATCTGGAAAACTAGGATAAAAATACTTAACTCAGATTTTGTTATGAGGACTAAATGAAACAATGTACGTAAGTCCTTTATACAATATCTGGGATGTAGAAAGTATTTAATAAATAGTAATTGTTATTATTGCTATTTTAGGTGTTATTAATAAAGATGAATTATGTTGTGGCAGTATTAAGACCTCCTTTTTCTTTCTTAATTTAGAAACAAGAATAGATTCTTTTTTTGCCTTATTTATGGAATGCCAAAAAGCTAAAAATTTTCTTTGCCTTTTTGAGAGAAACAGAAACCATGTAAGTGCAGATGTCCAGAACATTGACCAGTATTTTTGCTTCCATGGAGTCTCATGCTACATTTGAGCTTGAAATTAGGACATTTGGGGAACTGTAATTTGAAAGATCTGGAGGAAAAAAAAAGCCTAGAACATTAATAGGATTGAGTGAGCTGGTCTATTCCACTTCTCATTAAATATTTTTTCTCTCTTTTTAAACTATCATCTTCCAACTATGCTCTGATAATGATGCAGTTACTAGATATTCATTAGTATTTTAATACTTCAACCCATCTTGGTATCAGGAAAAAAAAAGTAGCAATCCTTAGGAAGAGGTTTGGGAAAAAATCTCTCTATAATTTAGGAGTCATGAGTGTTGAATTTGAGGGGGAAAAAAGGAAAGGCCTATTTTCACCCCTCAAACAAAATGAAGTGGACCAGTAAAATTGAGTCAGGTAGGACACATTCTGACTTTCTACACATCCTCATGAGCTGAAACAATGTTAGAGAATTTCGGTGTGGCAGACAGACTTTAACAGGGCCCCACGATTCTCACCTTGTGATGTTCATGCCCTTGCATAACCCCTTCCCTTGGCTGTAGGTAGGACCTGTAACATGCTAACTCCTATCCCAAAGGAGATGGGATATGTCACTGCTGTGATTACATTACATAAATGACAAAGGTGATAGGCTGACACTCCTGTGACTGTCTTACATTATATCATTATATGAGACTTAGTTTTGCATTCCTTGCACTCCTTGCTGACTTTGAAGAAGCAAACTGTCATGAGTCCTACAAACTAAATAAATAAACAGCTGACAAAATTAATTCCAACAACTTTAGTGAGCTTTCCAATCCCAGTGTAAAAAGATTTCCTCTTGTATTTCTTCAAAGAGATCTGGATTTTTTATTTAACATTAAGTCTCTAAATTATGAGGCATTTTTGCGTATGATTTGAAATAATTTTGATTTTACTTTTTCCAAGTGGAAACCCCATTTATTAAATAATCTGGCTTTTCTTTCAGATGCAGGATACCATGTTTCTTATATTCTAAGTTGCCAAATGCCTTAGTCTGTTTCTGGACTTCCTACTCTTCATTGCTCTATTTACCTACCCATACACTAACACCATCGCCCTCAGTGTTATTCTTTTACAGGAATTCTGTTTGGATTTGATTATGATAATCTTGAATTTCACAGATTAATTTGGAGAAAATCTTTATATGTAATATATTTAATTTTCCTGTCCATAAACTTGATTATTTCTCCATTTATTCAGATTATTTTTGTGATCTTCACCAACATCTCAAAATTTTCTCCATAAATTACTAAACATCTTTTATTAGATCTATTCCTTGACTCTTGCAGTTTTATTATTGTAAACGGTAGCAGTTTTCCTCTTATATTTATTAATTATTAAGAATTAATGGATTATTAATAAAACATAAATATTTATTGATTTCTGTAGTTGATTCTGTATCTAGTAGCCCTGCTGCATTATCTTATGTGTTCTGGTAGTTCGATTTTGGGGAGAGGTATTTTCTACATACACAGTTCATTAGCAAATGACAAAAATTTCTAGTCTTTATGTGTACCGTTTTTTCCATCTTATTCCATTGGCTAAGAACTTCAGTAAAATAATCATAGTTATAATAGTTATAATGAAAGTCTTTATCTTCTTTCTGAATTTAATGACAAAGCTCCTAAAGTTTCATCTTTAAGTATTATATTTGCTATAGGTTTTCTCAGAATAGAAATTTTCATTGCTAGTCTTGGTTTGGTAAAAACTTTTATTAGGCAAATGTGTTATTAGGAATATCTAATAATTTTTCTACATGCCTTCAGATGACCATATGTTTTCCACCATTAGTCTGTTAGTGTGGTGATTTCTTTAGATATTCTGATTTTGAAACAATCTTGCATTCCTGGGATAAACTCTACCTGGACATGATTTATTATATTTAGAATACTGCTGGGTTCAACTAATGGGCATTTTATTTTGGAGTTTTACATTCATGCTTATAAACATTGGGTGGTTAATAATTCTATTTTCTAATACTATCCTTTTCTATTTTTGGAATAGAAAATGTCCTGGTCTCAGAAACTGAGTTGGGTGGTTGCCTTCTTTTTCTAATCTTTGAAACAATTTGCATAAATTATAATTTAAATGTTCTTTGAACATTTGTTAAATTTCATTCTAAAACTGTCTTGGCCTGGAGTCTTCAGGAGAGAGAAATTTTAAAAATATTTCTAATTGCTTGAGGTGGGAAGGAATGATTTGCTGGGTTAGCTTAGTCTGCCATTCTGAAAAAAAAAAATCACAGTTTTCTGTATATTATATATTTTTTTCCACCAAGAATACACAAAGATACTTCCTTGTGGACCTTTAAAATTTCAAGTAAAAAAAGGACTGATCGACAGAGCATCGAGGAAATGATCTGTCTGTATTCGGAGGCCTGTAATTGTCATTGGGAAACTTTGCTCTCCCCGCAAAAGCGAGTACTGTTATTTGATCGCCCCCCCAAATATTGGGCATCATCATTCCTGGTGTGTCTAATAATCAATGACTAGAGCTGCCATTTAGTGTACCTACATGCTGCCCTTTATATATAATCAAGAATAAACTTATGAAAAAATTTTTCATTGTTTATATTTTACACAGGAAGAAAAATAAATGGAGAAATGCAATAACTGGGCCAAGGTTACTTGATTGAGAAAGTGGCAGAGGAGGGCTGTGAAACTAGGTCTATCTGCTTCATGACGTCATGGTTTGCATTTCAGAAATATTTGCTGTTTCCCTTTAATCCTTGCTTTAGTACACAGTCTCCAGCTGAAGAATTATTCGTCAAACCAATTTTCCCTCAAGTTTAATTTGATTTAACTCCTTTCATAATCTCGTTGGCAAAAACAATGTTTGCAATGTTTGTTTAGGCAAAAGCAGTGTTAATATTCTCCATGCTGTTCCTGCTTCGTTTACTTTCTCCTCCAAATCATCTGTGTAATAGTCTTTTGTTTCTTCGGCTGGATTTATTAATATAGTCTCAATGGATGCATTTAGTTGAATGAAGAATATGGTTAACTTTTTCTTTAATCACCATCAACTGATCATATGACTGAACAAAGGTTTTTAGGCAAAATGGCAGAACCATCAGAAAGGCTTGTTTCACTGTTTCTGTTTTCCAGTAGCTTCTGCTTCAGCACACGAGAGAGACAAGATTAGTGGGGTCTGTCAAAAGCACCATCTTTGTATCGGAATGACTTGATTATGAATCCCAGCTTCACCATTTTTAATGGGGGATAAGGGGAACTTAGCATATTGCTCAATGTCTATAAGCCAGGCACTGTCTGCCATACTTCTCCCCCTTCTTTTAAATTTTTTATTTTTTGAGATATAATTTATATACCCTAAAATTCACCATTTAAAAATATAATTCAATGGGTTTTAGGATAGTCACATGGTTGTACAACTATTACTACTACCTAATTCTAGAACATTTCATCATCCCAAAAAGAAGCTCTGTACCTGTTAGCAGTCCTCCCTTCCCACAGCCTCTACTTTCTGTCTCTAGGATTCTGACTACTCCAGGGACCTCATGTCAGTGGAATCATATAGTATTTCTTCTTTTGTGACTGGCTTATTTAACGTAGCATGATGTCCTCAAGGTCCATCCATGTGGTAGCATATATTAATATTAGTACTTTGCTCTTTTTATAGCTGAATAACATTCTGTTGTATGGATATACCACATTTGGTTATCCATTCATCATTTGATGGGCATCTGTGTTGTTTCCATTTTTTGGCTATTATAAATAATGCTGCTGTGAACATTCATGCACAAGTGTTTGGGTGAACATATATTTTTATTTCTTTTGATTATATAGCTAGGAATGGAATTATTGGATCACATAGTAACTTTATGTTTAAGTTTATGAGGCCAGAATGTTTTCCGCAGTGGCCTTGCCGTATTATGTTTCTACCAGCAATATATGAAGACTCCAATTTCTTCACATCCTCACCAACACTTGTTATTTTTCTTCTTCTTTTAAAAATTATAGCTATCCTAGTGGGTATGAAGTTGCATCTCATTGTGGTTTTGATTTGCATTTCCCCAGTGACTAATGATGTTGAGAATCTATTCATGTGCTAATTGGTCATTTGTGTATCTTCTTTGGTGAAATGTCTATTGAGATCCTTTGCTTATTTTTAAATTGGGCCATTTGTGTTTTTATTGTTATAAGAGTCATTATATATTCTGAATACTAGTTCCTAATCAAGTGTATGATTTGTGAATATTTTTTCCCATCTGTGGGTTGTGTTTTTACTTTCTGGATAAATGATACGCTTAGATGTAATCATATTTAATCTTTTGGTATCTTTCTGAAGTAAGCAATATTAGTCCCATTTTAAAGCACAGGAAACAGAGTCAGAGAGGTAACATGGCTTGCTCAAGGTCACACAGCTAGTGGGAGACAGGAGCCATATTCAAATCTAATCTTTGGTTCAAAGTCCATGAACTTGCCGACTGTGCCTATTACCTCCTTACAAGAGAACAAGGCACGACATGCTCCAAAACAATGCATGATTTGTGATCAACCAAGAAGTATAGATACAGCTGTGGATTCAGACAAGGTACAAAAAGGTAGAAGTCAGAGAAATCTGGAGGAACCTCAGGGAATCAGAATTTCAAAAGAATAGGTAGAAAGAAACATGAAACATCTTCAGGACAGAAAATATTGTTAGCAATGGCTTTAAAGTGGGAACACAACATTGATTTGAAGACCAATAAATAAACTACTGCAGCTGAAGTGGAGGATATTATGGCTAACAATAGGAGATGAGATTAGAAAAGTAATTTACTGTCAGATGATGGAGAGTCTAGGTGTCATTACCACCTCCCCCCGCCTTTTTTTTTATAGAGGCAGGCAATGAGAAACCAAGGAAGGTTTTCACATTGCAGAGTTTTAGGGCAATTAGTCTGATGAAGTAGATGAATGGAGAGAAGGACTAGAAAAAGATGACATTGTTAGAAATTGCAGATTTGTTATGAAATGATAAAAGCCTGGTGGAAATGGTAGTGATAAAAAATGGAAAAGTATGAAGAGACAAAAGAAACATTTCCTAGAAAGAATCCATAAGTCATGATGAGTTACTACATGCATAAAATAATATACAAATTAATTCTACAAGATAAATATGGAGTAATCATAATAAAAATAATACCAGGCATTGAATGAATATTTTTTATTTGTTGGGGTAAAGAGAAACACCATGAACAATTAGTCATGAAGAATGGGTAGGGATTTAATTGGAGGAGATATTCAAGGTGAAGAAAAGGCTGTGCTAAGTGTTTTGAATGTGTTATCTTATTTAATGTCTGCAACCTTCAGTCCCCAACCCTCCAGGTGGCCACAGCTGGGACCAGTTCATGGCCTGTTAGGAACCCAGGGGTGTATCACCACCTGAGGTCTGTCTCCCCCCAACCCCATCCTATGGAAAAATTGTCTTCCATGAAACTTAGGAACTGGGGACACAGTAGGAAGTGAGCAGCAGGCTAGCAAGCAAAGCTTCATCTGTGTTTACAGCTCCTCCCCATTGCTGGCATCAGTACCTGAGTTTTTCCTCCCCCCCTGTCCCCTGTACCGCATCTGTGGAAAAATTGTCTTCACTGAAACTGGTTCCTGGTGCCAAAAAGGTTGAGGACCACTGTCTTCGACAACCCTCTTTCACAGATGATAAAACTAGGGTTCAGGGAGGTCCAGCAGCTTGTCAAAGTTGCAGAGTTAGTAAGACATGAAGTGAGGATCCAAGCCCAAATCTGTTATAACACAGTGCAAGAAACCAGTTGAAGCTATGGGATGAATACAATCACCAGTGTAGAATAGGCAGAGTGAAGAGGAGACTGATGGACCTCAAGGAAGGTGGAAGTGAGAAATGGGAGGATTGAACCAAGAAGAGGAAGAAGATGAATGGTCAGAAACTTAACAGGAGAAAGAGGATAGAATTAAAAGAGTGTGCAAGAAAGTCAAGAAATGCAAAGACTGAGAAAAGGCAGTGCTGCATGGGATCTTGTAGTGCTTCTGAGAACCTACTTCAGAGAGAAGTTGTCTATACTCACTCCCGGGGCTTGAGGTGTCAATGAATAGAAAGAGAAAAGGCCATAGGGGCAGAGCATTCAGTTAAATCAATTGGACAGTGTTTGGAAAGAAGGAGGACTGAAGTTAGAGGAATGCCAATGTCTAGAGATTTGTTTGCAGTTGATGGAATTCTGTATGTGTTTGAAGACAGAAGGAAGAAAGACAGAGAGATGAAACAAAAGCAAAATGTTAAATTAAAGGGATACATTTCTAATCATGGCACTAAGGTATCAGTGGTTAGGAAAGTTTTTGTTGTTTTTTAAGGTCAAAAGCTAACATTTATTTTCAGCCAGTGTAATAAGCTTTAAATTCTCTCAATAGCCCAGCAAGTTAAATAGTATTACTACTATTTTTAGAGACAGTGAAACTGATCCTTCTTTTGGAAGCACTGTATTATTCTCCTGTCTCTAAAATCACACAAAGGGGGTGATCCTATGAGCTTATATTTAAGAACAATTCTTTCTGTGAGTTTTACTTGTAGGAATTTGGATGACAAAAGTCGAATATTATCATGTTTAAGAAAAACTTGCTAACTACTGTATATTTACCGTGTGTCTAGCATTTTTCTGAGTGTTTTATGTGTATTAACTCATTTAATTCTCCAAGCCATCCTAGAAGAAAGTACTATTACAGATGAGGAAATTGAGACCAAAATAAGTTAAATAATCCAAAATGGTGGTTGCAGTGGTGTCAGAACTGAAATGCAGATAGGTGATTTCACTCTAATGTTTGTGTTCCTAAATTCCAGACTAGACTGCTTTAGTAGTCTGTTGTCCTTTAGGATTTCCAAAGCACTTTTTTTATTTCTTTGATTTCTTGAATAACCATGTGGGATTTATTTGCACATTTTGGCAAAGTGGAAACTGAGGCATAGGAAAGTTAACACTCTGTTACCAGCGAGTAAGAGATTGAATGTGAAATGATATCCAGGTCTCCATACTCTTGGAATTGTGTGTTTCTCCTTAAAACATGACATGGGATAAAGGGGGTCAAGGCTGGAAATGGGAGATGTGGTGACTCATCCCACCTCTGTCCCTCACTTGCTATGTGATCACAGTCAAGTCCCTAATCTAGCTCTTGGTTTTCCTCTCTGTAAAATGAAGGGGTAGGATTTGATGATACTCTGACTGCAGAGCAGTGAGGTGCAGTATAAACATGATGCAAGCCATCTATGTAATTTTCAGTCTTCCCATAACCACATGAAAAAGGTAAAAAGATACTAGGTGAAATTAATTTTGATTATATACACACACACACACACACACACACATATAAAATTTAACCCAGTTTATCCAAAATATGACCATTTCAACCTGAAATCAATATAAAAATTATCACATTCTATTTTCTTTTTTGGTACTAAGTCTTCAAGATCTGGTGTGTGTTTTATACACTCAACACATGTCAGTTTGGACTAGCCAAATTTCAAGTGCTTGGTAGCCACCAGTGGCTAGTGGCTATTGGACAGCACAGATCTGTACTTCAAGCAGTAAATAGCACTAAGTCTCTTCCCCCAAGACAGGTAGCTACAAGCAATCACAGCCAGTGGTAGATGCTGCTAAGACATTTGCCTTCCCTTCTGCTTAGCTTCAAGTCCTCCTTTTCCTCAGGCTCCCGGCATCTGCCTGGCTCAACTGAGCAGAGTGGGAAATGATGAATGATGGCCCACTCCTTGCAGCCCACGCCCCTCTGCAGTCAGTACCCATGAAGTCCACACAACAAGGGCATCATCCTTCCAGGCTGACAGCCCTGGGACGATGACACTTGTAATAAATTAAGTGGAATGTTGATGAAAAATGAAGTGTGGTCACAATCTACTAGTGCTAGCACGCGGCAGAGTCTGCCGTGGCTGTTGACAGATGCCTTCCCTTTTAGATCTTTCCATGGCATCTGAGCGGTGGATCATCTATTATCCTGCACGTTATGTATGAGGAGAGAAATAAAACAACATGAAACTCACACAATCCTTGTAAAGGCATATTTACTAGGGACCATCACAGTTTGTCTGGAGGAGGAAAGCCCATTGCAAGAGGGCATGCTTGTTAAAAACATCTTTATAGTAAATGAGGGCTTTTTCATAGTTCAGAAGTACTGGTTAATTTTGGAAGAGTGGAGGGAGATTAGAATTTTCCTTTCATTAGTCTAGGCCAAACTAGTACCTTTACCAAAAAAAAAAAAAAATCTAAACAGATTGAATGATTATTCCATTTCTGTTGATAGAGGTCCTAGGGATATACCAGTCTGTTTCTGAGCACACAGAATAGTGCATTTGGTCCCTGGTTTGTGACTCTTAGGACAATCCTATAAAAATTTAAAAGGCATTAATATCCCTAATATCCATTATTAATATCCATAAACAAAACTCTAGTGAATGTAGTAATAAAAAAATTTAAAGATAGTGTAGCATTCTTTTCTGGTCAGGAATTGCTTTCGGAAGTGCACCTATTTGCAAATGTGGTGAAATGATACAGATTTTATGTTTTGTTATAGAGCTGGGAGCAACCTTAATGATCACCTGGTCCACAGCAATTAGAAATATGGTAATGCACACCTCTTATCCAAGCCAGATGCTACTCATCAGTCCTTCTTCCTGCTAAGCCTGAACATGGGCTCAAATTTTTCTCAGGGAGGAGTTTCAGGCCGCAAATACAAAGCAGTCAGCATCCCCAAGGGGAGGCTCTTCCCCGCCCTCATCGAGTTCAACTTTCCCACCTTACACATGAGGAACACAAGGCTCAGAGAGTTAAGCTGCTTTTTATAATCACATTTACCAGAAACCCCTTGGGGGAAGCAGGGCTGGAACCGAGGCACGCCTTCTGGGCCCTAGCCTGTCCCCTTGCCACTACATTCTACCTGTGGGAAGTTCGGGGTGTAGGAAAGTTCCACCTCTTGTGCAGAACTCTTGTTTCCCGAGATGATCCATCCCTGGCCCCATGTCTGTATTTTATGGATGGGAAGACTAAATCCCACAGGGTCCCACCCACATCATCATACTCCCATTTTCTCAAGTCGTGGCTTTAATTCATTCTCTGCTTCAGTCATTCTCTGGTCACTCCAGACAAGCTTGAGTGTGTCTAAAGCTGTCTTAGAGAGCAATCTCGAGACGTGAACAAAACGCCCCAGCGTGGCTCACCCACTGCAGGGCAGGACCCTCATCTAGGGCAGAATTCGGACTATGTGAAGGGTATAGAATAAGAGTCCCCAGACTTTGGTCATTTACATACCATCATTACAATTTTTTGTTTTTTGCCACACATGTATTTGAGCTTTATTACTTTTTATGTAATTATACTTTAAAGCATCTACATTTTTTTACATAAATTTACTTTAAAAAGAAACTTTTATTATCACAAAAATACTTGACATAAATAGAGGCAGCTACAAAGATGAACACAATGAACACAGAATAATGATATTCAATTCTGGTTCCATTCTGTGTTACCTGCCAAAGTCTCTTTGTTGAAAGGGGAGGTTAGAGGTGTCAGGGAGTTGTTAAAAACATGCTAGTATCAAACGAAGACTGTATAATGATCAGAAGAATGGAAAGGAGAATGATAAAAGAATAATTCTCTGTGTGATCAGTGTTATTTAAATACGTGCCCACATGACCCTAAGGACGTCACCTGTGCCACCTGGTGCACTCGCAGCTTTTGTCCTACCTCGCCCATGTGTCCTACACTCTGCAAAGACGGATCCTGGATACGTCTACCACTAGATTTCCTCTAGGCTGTCTAAAGAAACAGTGTCCTCTTCTCTAACTCAGATGTGTTTCTTTCTCCAGGAGCCCCTAGCCTTTGCTTTCTGTAGTCCCTGAGGCTTTCCTTTTTCCCCAGCTCTGTTCCTTTAATCGTGTGCCATAAGCAAGGACGCTTCCTATATTATGAGATAGTCACGTATTTCCCTCCTTGATGATTTCCAGGCTCTCTTCTGCCCAGAGTGATCTCTGAAACAAAATCGGGAAAGCCTCACGCCTCAAGGAACAAAAGGCCATCCATGCTTCCATAGGGGCAGAGACCACACAGACGTGGTTGTCTTTCTGAAGTCATTTCAGTGATGTGAAAGGGCCTCCCTCTGACAAACCCTTTCCTGTGTTTTTCATTTCCGGTTCCACCATTTGAGATGCAGTGAAGAGCACAGACTAAAAATTCTATTCCTAAATTCCACTCCTATCTATGTGACAAAAGGCATTTTTTGAACCTTGTGCTTTGGTCTGTCTTGCTGTAAGAACGAAGAACATATTAATATTCACAAATTCACAATCTTAAATACTTGTAAGGCAATTCTCCAAGCAATCTTGTGAGAGAATTCTTCATGATTAGCTCAGTTTTACAGACAAGGATACTGAGATTCAAAGAGATTAAATGGCTTACCCAAGAATTAGCCAGTTTGGAAGGTATCAACTGTGTCATTCAGATCTTCTTCCCTTTTGCTTACTTTAAAAGGTAGAAATATAATGAAGATCTAGAAAAATAAATGTTTTTAGAAAATAGAGATGGGAATCTACACTTAATGGGGTGGTGGTAGCTGGGGCAGTCTCACCTGCTCCCAGAGTTTTGTCCACCACTTACATGTTGATGATGTCTAAATTGTGTTACTATAATAAGTCAGGACCTCATTCCTGAACTTTCTGTTTTTATTTCCAGCTGCCTTTTGAATTTCCCACAGTCACTTCCAACTCAATCCAAATGGGGCTCATTATCCTCCCTTCCCAGATCACTCCTCCTATTCTTTTGACCCCAGTTAATGGTAGCATGTACCGCTAGCATCAGTGCCATCCCAGGTTCCCGGATTAGGGCAGGGGTGAAGGTGGAAACCCTCCACCCCCGCTCTAATCAAATCATGCCAAGTCTCCCCTTTGAAATATTTCTACAAATGCTCCCAATAATTTGTAACACACTGACTTGGTTCAGGTCCTCTGCATCCTTTTTGTGACAATCATCCTTCAGCGTGACTCTCCTGCCTCCTGTCTTACACCTGTTCACGCCATGTCCACTACCCTGCAGTCCGAGGGCTCTCTCTAAGATGCGTGTAAGCAATGCCTCTCCATTTCCCGAGAATAAAGCCTGAATGCTGGGCATGCTAGAGCCACCCCATATCCCTGGTCCTCATCTGTTCTTTGGCCTCACTTGCAACATGGCCCCAACCCTAACCTCCGCTCTGTGCTCTGTTTGTTCTGAGAAGCAGGTTCCCTGTATACCTCTCTCCAGGTTCTTGAGGAAGGGATGTTGTCTCACTTATCCAAGAGGCAGTTTAGGGTAACAGTTAAGAGCATGAACACTGGAATCACACTGCCTAAATTTGAATTCCAGTCTAAACTGTGTCCGTGTGGGCAAACTACATAATCTTCCTATGACTCTATCTCATGGTTCTCAAACTTGGCCACACTTTGGAACTACAAGGGAAGTTTGTAACAAACAGTGATACTTCTTGGGTCCTGCCTCTAAAAGTTCTGATTTAATTGGTCCAGGGTGCAGTCAGACTATTGAGAATTGAAAATCCCCAAGTAGTCTAATGTACAGCCAAAGTTGAGAACTATTACTCTATCTTCTTTTCCCTAAAACAAGGATAATTATAGTATGTACCTCCCATGATTGTCTGATGATTAAGTGAGTTAAATAATGTAAAGATCCTAGTACAATATTTGACACATGGTATGCAATCAGTAACTGTGGTTTATAATTTATTTTAAAAGCAATGACTTTATTATTAACCTCTTTTGTTGTGAAATAAATCACACAGAAAAGTTATAAAACATAAATGTACAGTATAATTATTATAAAGCAACCATCTATAGAGTCATTAACTAGATCAAGAAATAGAACATTCCTAAACCTCAGAAAAACTCATATTCCTTCCTAATAATATTCCTCTTCCACAAAGGTAACCACTGTCCTGACTTTTATGGTAAACACTAATATTTTATATTTTTATTTCCTATATGTGCATCCCTAAATATTATAGGCTAGTTTTATCTGTTTTCAAACTTTATTTCAATGGAATAATTTGATATCTTCTTTCTCTCATCGTGACAACCATGAGATTAATCTGCAGTGTACACATACTATATGCACATCTTCATACTGTGTTGTTTGGGTGTGTCACGACATATTTATCCATTCCATTGTCGATGGACATTTAGGTTGTTTCTAGTTCTAGTTTTGAGCTATTACATGTAATGCTGCCATGATTATTCTTTTCCATGTCTTCCGATGTACATTTACAAGTGTTTGAGTTGGATAACTCACAGAAGAGAAAATGCTAGATCCTGAGACAGGTGTAGATTTAACTTTTGTAGATAGTAGCAATCTTTTCCAAAGAGGCTTTACCAATTTACACTCTCACCATCAGTGCATGAGGGTTCCTATTGCACCCAGTGCTTGGTATGTTCAGTCTGCTTTTAGCCATTCTGGTGAGAGTGTAGTGGTTTCTCATTGTGGCTTTAATTTGCATTTCCCTGATTATTAATAAAGCTGAGTATATCTTTACATATTTACTGGCCATTTCATCATCCCCTTTTGAGCAACACCTATTCAAGTCACCTGTCCATTTTTCTATTGGTTGCCAGTGTCTTATAGACTTGCAATTTTTTAAAAAACAAAATATGAGATTCTTGTCAGTTTAGGTGTAGAAAATGTCTTCTTCAACTTATTGCTCTCTTTCTCACTCTCTTAATATTATAAAATCCTTTGATGAGCAGAAAATCCTAATTTTAATGTAATCGAATTTGTCAATTTCTTGGCAGTTAAAGCTTTTGAGTTTTGTTTAAGATGACTTTTTCTACTCTGAAGTAATGAAAGATATCCCTCTATAAGATATCTATATCTTATAGAAGCTTTATTGTTTGGACTTTCCTGTTTAAATCACATATTTATCTCCAGCATGAGATAGATTCAAATTTCATTTCTTTCCACACAGATATCCTATTGACCAAGCACTAATTGTTGAAAATTCTCTATAGTGCAAACTTGATCATATATCAAATGTCTTTTTGTATAATTCTGTTTCTGGGCTCTCTTTTCTATTTGTCTACTACCCTTTTTAACTACTGAAGCTTTATAATAAGTCTTTATATCTAATAGAGTACCCTCTCAACTTGGTGTTCATCAAGAGTTCTGGTCTATTTTTTGCCTTTTGCATTTTCATATGAAAGTTTAGATAAGCTTATCAAGTTACAAACACACATACACATGCTTCAGTTAGAATTTTGATTGGTATTACATTGAACCTATAGTTCAAATAGAAAATTGACTTCTTTACATTATGATGCTTATCCAAAAATATGATATATTTATTTGTCTTTTTTAAATTCTCTCAATAATGCTTTAGAACAGACTTTAAACTTTAATATGCCTCAGAATCACCTAGAGGGCTTGTTAAAATTCTGATGTCAGTTCCCATCCCAGACTCTAAGTACATCTAGGATGCTTAGTATTTCCATTTCTAAGAAGTTCCCAGCTAATTCTCATGATGCTGGTCCCAGGACTATTCTTTGAGAATCACTAGTTTATGATTTTTAGCCTATTGGTATTATATATCTTTTATTAGATTTAATTCCAAGGATTTGGAATTTTTGAAGGTATTATAAGTTACAATTTTGTTCAAATTTTGTTTTCTGTTTGTTTTTTGGTATTTTTAATATTGACTGTGTATCCATGGACTTGTTATACTCACTTGGTAATTCTAATGATTTGTCTATAGGTTGTTTTGTGTTTTCTACATTAACAATCATATCATCTGCAAATAATACAATTTTATCTCTTTTCAATCCTTATTTTTTTTATTTCTTATTGTACTGGCTAGTAGCTCCAGTTTATATAAATGGAACTCAAAGGGAAATCTTAAAATTTCACCAAAAATACTTGCTATAAACTTTTTTGTAAATACATTTTTATCAGAATAAAGACATTTCATTCTAATTTACTAAAAGATTTTATTATGAAGAAGTATTTTTTTATCAAAAGGTTTTTCTACATCCTCTAAGATGATTATACATATTTTTATAACGTGGTAGTTACTTTCGGTTTTTAATGTTAAACTAAACTTGCATTTTCGAGATGAAACCAACTTGGTCCTGATATTTTATCCTTTCTATATATTGCTAAACTATGTTAGCTAATATATTGTTTTGAATTTTTACTTCTATTTTCGTGAGTGATTTTCTGTAAGATTCTTTCTTATAATGTCCTTGTCATGTTTTATATCAAGATTATGCTGGCCTCAAAAAGTTAACTGGGAAACGTTTCTTCTTTTCCTAGTCTCTGGTGTTACTTCTTCCTTACATATTTTATCGAATTCCCTGGTAAAGCCACCTGATACCATCCTTGTGGGAACATTTTAAATCATAGATTCATTCTTTTGTTTTAGTTTGCATAGCACATATTCTCTCCTTTTTCATTCAAATTTGTATTTCAGACATGTCTCCTCTTTAAAGAACTTTAAAAAAAATCTAGTCTGATAATCTTTATTTTTTATTTTATTTACTTATTTTTTTTGAGACAGAGTCTTACTCTGTTGCTTGGGCTAGAGTGCCATGGCATCAGCCTAGCTCACAGCGACCTCAAACTCCTGGGCTCAAGAAATCCTACTGCCTCAGCCTCCGAAGTAGCTGGGACTACAGGTATGCGCCACCATGCCCGGCTAATTTTTTTTTTTCTATATATTTTTCGTTGTCTGGCTAATTTCTTTCTATTTTTAGTAGAGACAGGGTCTCACTCTTGCTCAGGCTGGTCTTGAACTCCTGACCTTGAGCAATCCTCCCATCTCGGCCTCCCAGAGTGCTAGGATTACAGGCTTGAGCCACCGCACCCAGCGTGCCACTCTTGTTCTATGTCGTTTCTTCTCTCTTTTCATTTTTTTGTTGTGGGTTAATTATTTTTTTGTTTTTACTATTCTACTTTTTTTTTCCTGTGATAAATTATTACTTTTAAACTGTTACTTTTTCTTGTATGGTTTATTGTACTTTTTTGCTTCTTGCCTTTCAGCTTGGCAATATGATTTGCTTTGGCAAATAGAATGTTAGAAAACATGGCACAAACAGGGGATGGAAATTTGCTTTTTCTTCTGTCATTGACATGAGGAGAACACGCCCCAGCTAGCCTGCTGATCCACGGAAGATAACAGACATGTGGGGCAGATTTAGCCCCACAAAACTGTAACCTGAAGCAGGGCTGCCTGTGTTGACTCAAGATTGGTGACAATCAGTGATGACTGTTTTAAGCCACTGAAATTTTATGGTTACTTTTTAATACAGCATTGTTATGGCAATGGATGTCTGCTACCAGATGGCAGCATGTATTCGTTACTTGCTAATCCTAATGTTAGTACTTAGACAAGGCAAGCATTTTAGAACATTTTATCAACATTTAGATCTCTCTTGATTTATGTACTATTATCAATGTTTGTTTTTATTCTCTATTTTATTGTCAGCATTCACGTATAATAGATTTACACACATTTAACATTTTCATTGCTTTATATTTTCCCTTGAGTCTTCAATCTTCTTTTTGTTCTTCCTAAAGAATGCCCTTTAGCAATTTCAGTGAGAGTCTACTGGTGAGAAATTCTTTCATATTTTTTGTCTGAATTTGTCAATTTTGCTTTTATTTTTAAGGATGTATTTGCAGGGTATAAAATTCTCATTGTCAAGTTTTTTTTTTTTCTTTTCAGCACATTGGGGATAACATTTTATTGTATTCTGGCTTCTTTTGTTATTGTTGAAAATAACCTGTCTTTCTTATTCTTGTTTTTTGAAGGTATCATGTGGGTTTTTTCATCTGACGTTTTGTAACATTTTCTTTTTGTGTTTAGATTTTAGTAGTCTTACTTTTTCAACATGGCTGTTTCTTTTCCTTTGTCTTGATTATGCTTCATTAGAATTCTTGAACCTATGGTTTGATATATTTTATCAATTTTGAAAAATTCTCAATTCTTACCTCTTCAGATATTTCTTCTGATTAATGTTTTCTTCTGTCCTCGTGAGATTCTAATTCAGTATATAAGAGACCTATTCCTCTATCATCTGTGCCTTTCACCTGTTCTTTTCCATGTTTGTTTTAGAGAATTTCTTTAGCTATGTCCTTCAATTTACCAATTTTCTCTTTAGCTATCTCTGATACACTATTAAACTATTTCACTGAGTTATTAATTGTAGTTGTTGTATTTTTTTGTTTCGGTCCTAGAGTTTCTATTTTTCAAAAATACTGTTCAGTTATAGTTCTCAGGAGAAATTTTCAATCTTTTTGTTTTCATTTCCTTCAACATATTGAGAAAAGAGAAGAACTTTTATCAGAGAAATGTAAATCCTTTTAAATTATCAGGCCCAGAGTGGCCATATTTTCTGACTGTCTTCAGTAGGAGGGTTCTTTGAATCATTTTCCCACTAATACTAGCATGATCCTTCTTACCATAAGTGGGAACCAAAGTCTCCTATTTTTTCTCTGTAACCTAATCTTTATTTCCTTCCTAGATCTTACTCTATTTAATTCCCACACCAGCCGTAGTGCCTAGAACATTTTTGGTATTCTTTATTTAAAGTGCTGGTTGGAGGATCTCAGTGGGCAGAATATTGAGGGAGTTAAGAAAAGTGACAGCAAACTATTTACAGTTTTGGTCAATTTTAGTGCTAAAAATAACTGTAACCAAATACATATTTCAAGAAATTACTTCTTCGTCTGTATAAAATGTTTTGTCTATAACATTCATTGGGCATGGTTCTTAAGCAAGTCACATAAGTTGAACCTCAGTTACCACTTATGCAAAATATAAGATGGAAGAGGATTAATTTGGTAACTTCTAGTTCTAAATTAAAAGCACCACAGAGTAAGAGCAAAAGCCTCCCCTGGGACAATATGTGATTCTCTTTACATGGTGGTACCCTAATAAATATTTGTCGAGTTGAGAATGAATATTGTAATCTCTAAATGAGTTTTTCTTGTTTATTATCCTCTTTGAGAACTGGCAGACCTTCACTTCTGGGCTACTTACCTAAGAATTCTAACACAATTGTTCATAATTTTTCCTCCATAATAACAGTGGGAATTGTAACATGTAAAAGTACCTGTTGGAAGGGAACAATAGGGAAGAAATTTCTTCTGATTTCTTTTAGAATTTAAGGTCACATTGTGTACCAGTGTTTCTGTACCCCAATTTTGTTTGCATTAACTGGAAATATGTGAGATTCATTATGTCTAAACTTATGTATCAATTACATTACTAAGTACTTAATAGACTAAAATGGACTCTTGCTAATAAAGGCAAAGATGGTATTGTGGGAAGCAGAAACAACTATAATTAGAGTGACTCAAGTCACATACATATCCTCGCGCAAACACACACTGCAAAAGAAATCATTGACTAACTTCAGGTCTCATCTGCAACATTCAGTATGAACTTGTAACAAATCTCAGGAGGGAAATGCCAATCCAGGAATTCATTTTTTCAGTAGTCTTCTAAGACTGCATATCCACAGAATTATTTGGCTGAAATTGGTTTAAGAGAGTGGCTGGAAAATGAGAGTGATTTCAATTTATAAGTGAAGGTTTGGTCCCAGATTTGCTAATATTAATTTTGAGGCTTTCACTTGTCCAAGTATTTCTGGCTACAGTGATTTTAGGGGCTTCAGAGCTCAATGAGATGACCACGGCAGGCAATAACCCTTGATTCTAATGAAAGGGCAAGCTCACATCTGCTCCCCTGTATCAGAATAAGATCCTTCATTGCTTGGTAGATAGAAGAGAGGTTTGACTCAACTCTTAGGGCTTCATTTGAAAGAGCAATTGGTGAGGTCATCTTTTCAATGCAGTTCAAGAGATGTAAGTAAAGTTTAGTTTGGGGCTGAACGAGGCCCACAATCTTGTTGGGGAGGAAGACACTGCCACACCAATTAAAAGTGGTAAAATGAAGATATAAAACATCATGAGCAAATGGGGACAGGGATGATGAACTCCAGCTCAGTGGAATTAAGACAAATTCTTCAAGGTATATGTTCCAACTTCACTGTTGGCATGACTTAGTATGCTCTCAAAATAGGAGAAATTGGTTCAATTTGATGAACTTTTGGTTCATCATTGTCATATGTCAATAGGGTTAGTCGTACTCATAAGTGAAATCTGAATTCTCGTACCTCATTCCCTCTACCTCTATGCCTAACAAAAGCTTTACTTCCCTGCTTGGGTGTTTGGCATTCTTTCTTGGGCACAGCCTTCTTATTTCATCATTTAAGAAAGCTGAGGAAGCAACAGCATAAAATTAATTTTCATCATGAGATACGTGCTCATTGAGTGCCACTGAGTCACAAGCATTGACACATGGCTCATCAAACCAGGAAAAGGACAGAGTTGTCTGTAGACAGATGTGCTCCAGACCTTTGCATTTAGTAGTACATATTGATCTTCACAAAGCTTTCTGTAATCACACAGGAACACATTGTTCTCTCCTTTCTAGAAAAGTCTATTGCATAAACTTCTGTGTGAAAGTTAGTGCAGAGAAGACATAAATAAAGAACCATGTGAATATAGAAAAAGGAACAATTGAATTCTTTCTGGAGCATGTATGAAAAAGATCCCAGGGCACGTGAGCTGGGCCTTAAAGATGAATTGGATTTTCCCAGGTTTGAAGGAGAGGTTACTTTATACAGGGGAAATAGTGCAAATCCACGGTTCCTCTGCATATGTCCTAAATCTTACAGCCTTTGGAGTTCTTTACCATTCTTTATAATCATGCTCGGGGGCTCAATAAATGATTATTCATCCATTTTTACAACTGGTTTTACAGAGATGGATGCACCTTGCCTAGCCAGTTACCATCCTTTGGACTGTCTGTTAGAAAAGCAGGGCCATCTGCTCTGACAGACATTGCCCAGGTAACCGCAGTGATGCCAACGGCTTTTTCTTTCTCCTCTGACCTAATTAACGTTCCACAAACCAACATTTTCTCCCTTTCTTCATGCTGTGCTAAGGAACTCATTCTTTTCTTCCTCCTCTCTTTCTATCCAATGACATTCCTTTGGTTTTTAGGAAAACAAACTCAACCATAGGACTGATTTCTGAGTTACTGTGCTTCTAAATCCTCTTGTGATCCATATGCAATCATCTGTTTATTAAGGTTAAATGAGTTCAACTGATACTATAAAACCTTGATTAATGGGAATACTTCTTGTTAATTGAATTTGCAGGTTAATTGAGGGTTAAATGGGCGATTTAATAAAATCGCCAAAGCACTCATCTTTATCTCTTTTATGGCACTGATCACATCCTACCTTGCCTCAGTACTTTTGAAGTTCATGTCTTATCTTCCCTAATAGACTGAAGTCTCTGAAGGTAGAATTGGACCATATACATACCTGTAATTCAGTGTGACCCCACAGATCATATCTCTCTTTTTTTTTTTTTTTTTTTTGAGACAGAGTCTCAGTCTGTTGCCCTGGCTAGTGTGAGTGCCGTGGCGTTAGGCTTGCTCACAGCAACCTCAAACTCCTGGGCTCAAGCGATCCTACTGCCTCAGCCTCCCAAGTAGCTGGGACTACAGGCATGTGCCACCATGCTCGGCTAATTTTTTCTATGTATTTTTAGTTGTCCAGATAATTTCTTTCTATTTTGTTTTTTAGTAGAGACAGGATCTTGCTCTTGTTCAGGCTGGTCTCGAACTCCTGAGCTCAAACAATCTGCCCGTCTCGGCCTCCCAGAGTGCTAGGATTACAGGCATGAGCCACCGGGCCCGGCCCCAGATCATGTCTTAAAGATAGTGACATAATCTTCACCATCATCGCCATCATCTTTGTTACTGGGTCACAGTTAATAGCATCGATTCTGTAGCCAGATAGCCTGAATTTGAATACTGTCTCTGGCATTTACCGGTTCCGTGGGCTTGAGCAAATTACTTAACTTCTTAGTGCCTCAGTTTCCTCATCTGTGCAGTGGGGATAATAATAGTAATTACCTCACAAATCCTGTTGTAAGAATTAATTGAATCAATATTTATAACAAGCTTAGTAAGCACGACACTTTGCTAATTATTCAACATGTTTATTCCCATTTGACCTCAAAGGAAGATGCCATTAATTACCCCATTTTACACATGAGGAAAGTAGAATGCAGATAAGTTAAATAACTTACTCAAGGTCACACAGCGAGTGAACAGTAGAGCCAGGTTTGGATCAAGGAGGTTTGACTTGATAATCTACACTTCCAGCACCATACTCTTCAAAAGTCATATTCTTATAGCTCCAAAATAGTCATACCCTTTTATCTGCCCAACTATGGGAAAAACACTTACTTCTAACATTACAAATTGATCACGGTCAGCAAAGGGTGCTGCTCATCATGGTAACTGAGGAAGCTGGGTGGACAAGGGCTTCATCATGACCCCTGACCCATGCTCCCAAGACTGTTGCTTTAGTGGGAGGGACCACAGTGAATCACTCATGAGCCCTTCGAGGCAAGCACGTCACTGTCATTCACATTTGATTGGTTAAAGCAAGTCACATGGCCACATCTAACTTCAAAGGGGGAAGGAACATGGAGCTCTACCATAACTGAATTCTACCATGAGGCAGAGAGCTGGACATACTCCATGAATATCCATAGCTACCAGACCTAAAGACTCTCAAATTACCAAGCAAATCCTGGACACTGAGAGATGAGGTTACATGGGTAGGTGTACAAAGTAGAAAAAGTTAACTTAGTACTCTAGAGAAGAATTTCTCAATCTTGGCACTATTCACGTATTAAACCAGAGAACTCTTTGTTGTGGAGGGACGTCTTCTCCACTGTAAGATATTTAGCAGCAACCTCTGACCTCTATTCATGAGATGCCAACAGCACCTTGCCTCCTTCAACTGTGACAATCGAAAATGTTTCCAGTCATTGCCAAATGTCCCCTGGGAAGCAAAATCGCTCCCAATTGAGGACCACTGCTCTAAAGTGACCTCATTTATACACACAAACTGTTCGGTCTCAGAGAAGTTGGGATCCACACTATGACCCCGTTGTATAACGAAGAATTTATGGAAGATTTTGCAGGTTAGAAAACAGCCTCAGAGGGTCAGCGGCTTACAGAAAGTCATGGATTTTGAGTTGGCACAAGAACCTGCATCCCCTAAATATTCATCAAGTACTCTTTTTGCTATACCATATTTCCCAAACTCTTTTTAGGTTTTTTGCATTGACTTTATACACTGCAGAGTTCTTCAATGAGTCTACCTCAAATTGTCAGCCCCTGTAATTTTCAGCCTATTTATTTTTCTTGGTCCTCTGTGGAAGTAGGGAACAGCTGGTCATCATGTTCTGTGTAATAACTTTTCATATATTTGAAGACTGTTATTAAACCATCCCCAAGCTTCTCTTTGCCGGGTAATTGTTATGCTCAAACATGCGCCAGGAATTGCGCAAAGCCTGGGAGAAGATGGAGTCTCCAAACTAATGTTTGTGTATTAAAATCGAAGAAAAACAATTTTTGACTAAAAATATCAACCGAGAAATGAGGCTAACATCTGAGACTATGAGGCTGAGTTTCAGAGTTTTTCTTTTTTACTTTCTGTCATCGTCTTTTTTGGTTTATTGTAGTTATTGTAGCTGACCTGAAAATTTTAATTTATTACTGTGGAAATTAATGCCTTAATTAAGATTTTATAGTACTTTTAATCTTAATGATACTTTAATGGAAATCCAATGATGACAAGATACTGAGTCTCTGCTTGTCACATCTCAGGATGTGATCAGGCATAACCCAATTAACTGCACCAGCAGCGATGAGAGGCCATGGCTTGGAACAAGACCTTTCCATAGTAATATATAACTTGGACTGATACAAACTGCCATTTATTCTGTGCTTTCCATTTGCCAGGCCAGATGCTAATAGATTCATAAGAATTATCTCTTTTAATCTCATGAATTCTGAGGTAGTTGCCATTATTATCCCCATTTTACAGAATTAGAAACTTTAAATCAGAGAGGTTAATTAACTTGCCCATTGTCACAGAGCTGGCAAGTGGTAGAATTGGAATTGGAAATCCAACAGTCTGACTCTGGAGCCCACATCTTAACTGTAATTACATATGGTCTTTGTGCAAGCAGGAGCCACGTATCTCATTATTTTTTGTATGTTTTGGGTCTAACTCCTAGAGTCAATTCTCAGGTATATTTATTGAATGAGTAAACAAATGGTGAATGACAGAGCAGAAATGTGGGACAGCAATATAGGCTGTGGTTCAGAATGTTATGTATTATCTGCTCAGGCATCAGTGTCCCAGTTCATCCCACCCCATCCCACGGAGGGTTAAATGCCTTCTTTTGGATTCCTTGCTAACTGGTGTTTCTCTGTCTATACACTGACCTCGCCGTTCTATAATGATCTATTTATGTGCCTGTTTCTCCTGCTAGGGCAGTGATTCTCAACCAGGGGTCAGTTTTACCCCCAAAGGACATTTGGTAATGTCTCCAGGCTTTTTTGGTTGCCCCACTGGGGGATGTTATTAGCATTTAGTAGGTAGAGCAGAGACGCTGCTAAACATACTGTAATGCATAGGACAGCCCTCCATAGCAATTATCCCATCTAAAACGTCAATAGTGCCAAGATGGAATAGCCCTGTCCCAAACAGAGAGCTCCTTCATGGAAGGAACCTTGTGTTCAGGATCACCTCTGTGTCATAAGAGCCAGGCACAATGTATGTTGTATCAGAGGAGTGCAACATGCATAAATGAAACAAGTGGGGAGAGAATGAATGCATGAACAGGTGATAGGCGGAGCAGGCGCTACTGCAGACTAGATTGCATTTTTAGTACAGGTACTAGAAGCCCAGGTATTAGAAGAGCTACTGTAATGAATGTGGGACTCCACCAGGCTAGCAGAACTTGGAAGAGACGAATTCAGACGTATCCCACAGGCAGTTGGTATAAGGGAAGACTAGGGTGATATTATTTTGATATATTAGTCTGGTTTTCTTCTTTACTTTCTTTTTTCTTGTAGCCCTTCTTCCATTTATATAACAGTTAGAATATTCTATAACTCCTACCCTCAAGGAAAAGAATGGGGAAATAGAAACCAAAAAATAAAAGAATAAAATTTCTGCCTTTGGAGTTTCAAAAACCAAGGTTCAAATATAAAATAAAAAGACTTGGGAAAATATACTCAGTCATGTCTAGCTTCCCTGTCCCTGAGTCTAGATAAAACACTGCCCACCTAGAAGAAGAGGAAAATCAAAGGAAAAAAAAGAGACTTGGTCCTGAGTGGGCCCCTGAGAAGGGGGCCTCATATTCTGTTCCCCTCTTAACAGTTTTGAGATGGAGGTAGAATGTCCCCAGGGGAACTAAGGAACCTGAGAATTGGAATGTACTTCTGTCCCTCTGGATAAACCCAGAGAGTAGGTAAGATACCAGCATTATCTTGCAACTAGAATGGTCAGGAATAGAGCAGAAATGACTGTGTAGGGTATCTGGGTAGAACCACCAACATTCCCAGCTCTCAGAGTGGCACAGATGTGGCCTCGTTGCTCCAAGGTATGGCCAGTTAGCAGAGTCCGACCTGCAGAGACCCTGAGATGGGGGAGGGGAGGATACAGCAGAGATCTTAATGAGACTGGATTGGAATGAAGTTATCTCAGAAGATGCGAACGTGGATAGATGGCAATGGCTCTTACCAGTTCCTTCTCACTTATGCCATAGCCCGAAGTAACCCTGGGGAAAAGGAGGCATGGGGGCATTCTAAATTGAATGAGTTCAGCTTCTACCATAAAGAAAGAAAGCTCAGAATAGAAGTTCAGTTCAAGAAAAAATGTAGTTACATTTCTTGCACACCTGATCTGTGGTATACCATGTACTCACTACAGAAGTTTATCAAATCACAGAGGCATCCCAGAAATATGTTTGAAGTTAGGGGCAGGCCCTGCATCCCTGAATGGATTACTGATAGGAGCAAAGCATGACTCCAGTACGGGGGGTGGCATACATTGAAAGTTATCAATTCAAAACCTCAGTCCCTGGGAGCAAGGCAGGATTCTTGCCGCTAGCATTGTATTGCAAGAAGCAGACAAGATCTTAGAAGTGAATGGAGTTGTTTAGTTCCCCAACTAGGGGAAAAGATCAGACTGAATCATCAATGGTTGAGACCTGATGTTATGCTCTGAACATTGGATGGAAACATTTGCAGGAAAGACCTTCCTTCCAAGGTTAGCCTTGGCCGTTGTGAATGAGATGGGCAGAGTTTACAGATGGGCTCACATGGCTTCAGTTCTGGGGAAGGAGGAGTACAAGCTTGAGAATAGTTGTCTAAATGATTGATTGGCAAATGAATCTTTTAAAACAAAGGCAATGTGAGTTACTAGGTAAAAGTAGTGTCCACAGTACTCAAATTGCATTTCAAAAATCTTAATGTTTTTAATCTAAACATCTTATTCAAATAATTTTATGTCAAGCTTCTTTGCTACTTATTCTTCTGATACTTTTGGGGGCTTCCATTTGGAAGAAAGAATGACTGGAAAAGTATTTCTGGGGTCCCTTTGGGCTTATCCAATTAAAATACCATCTTTTCAACCTACTTTTTTTTTAATCAGTGTATGTCAGATTAGCAATATCCTTGGGTCCCCTGTAGGTTTAGAGGAATCCCCTGTATCAATGATCTGTCCTCCAAGGGCCCTCCAGAGTTGGTCCCTTAGGATTTCTCTAGGCCAAGCTCCAGAAATTCTTCATTTCTTTTCCTATGTTCTACCATACTTGCCTCCATGAGTTACCTGACTATTGTCGGGATGCTTTGCTGGAAAGGACCTCAGAGATAAGATGGTTCAGTAACTTCCCTCTCCTCTCTTATAGAGGAAAAAATACAAGCCAGTGCGGTTCTGTGGAAAGCACACTGGATTTCAGAAGACCTGGGTTGAAGCCCAACTGGACTACTGATTTACTCAACATCCTCACACACATTCTTGGCCTACATCTCTGAAATTTTTAAGCCTAAAAACTCTGATTGGTCTTGGTTTCAATCTAGGTTTTTCCCCCTGGTGATCTGGGCAAGAAATTTATTGGCTTTTGTGAAGGGGCTTTTCTGATTTTTGGCTAACCTTGATGGTTAATTCCCTGTGCATGGTCTCCAAGCTCATTCCAATTTCCCCTGCAGTTTTGTGTAAAGATGTCTTCATTGAAAACACCTGCTTGGCTTCACTTGGCTTCACACTGTGTTTCAATTCATTTCTGGGGTGGACACAGCCAGCTCCAATGGATAATGCAGAGGGTCTGGCATCTGCTTTGAACTCTGTCTCAAACTCACCTTACAACATTACGACAGTCAATTAACTTCACAGTATAACTTCATTATACTTATAACTAAATATAATGATGATAACAATCACTGGAGGTTTTTTTTCCTTTTGTTAATTTATTCAATTTTTATGAGGATCAAATTAGTAGAGGAAGTTGACTCTACCTTAGCAGACTTACAGTAAAAAATAAAACCAGAGGTTGCATCTGTTTGGTGTTTCCCACCAAGTGTATCCTCCAAGAGGGTAAGAGCTATCTTTGCACAAAAAGACAGAAAAAAGTAGTAAAAGGCACTGTGGATTTGGGGTCAGGGAGAATGGCTTCCAGTCCTGTTCTGCCACCATTTTGCCCTGTGATGATGAGTAAAGCATTTACTTCTTCCTGCACTGACTGGTTTCCTCACCTGCAAAGTGAGGGCCTTTGGATAAGATCATCTTTTAAGTTTCCTTTTAGCTCTGACAGCTTATGCATTTTGCACTTCTAGTCCTTAGCTCTGTGCATTGCCTTTATTAGAGAATTAATAAATGTTTATCGAGTCAAATTTAGTTAATTGCTATTTATTATTAGTCAGGTATCATTGACTCATCCCATCATTTACGTTTCTGGAAAGGTGATTGGTATTTTAAAGTTATTTTTAGGAGACATGGCAGTGATCAGTTATGTTTAATGGTTCTAAGGATGGCTGATAATAGTAGTAATAATAAGGATAAATATATACTGAATGCTTGTAATGTTCCAGGCACATACTAAGTATTTTTAAATTTAATTCTCAATGCAATCTTATGAGATAGATGCAGGAATTAATCTCATTTTATAGGTAAGGAAATATATATGTTAAATAACTGGACTTGTTCATATGCATGTTCAAAATAACTGACCAGAATAATACAGTTTGTAGATGGTAAAGCTGGAAGTTGAACCCTGTCCAGTCTGTATCCAAACAGGGTTGTCAGACGTAGGAAAGAAAAGTACAGGAAGACAAATTACATTTGAATTTCAGATAGACAATGAATAGTTATTTTACTATAAGTAAGTTCCATGCCATCACACTCTCCTTGCCTGCCATGCATAAGATGGGTAATACTGGCTTATGGATTCAGCTGGTAAAAGAGGTTGACCTAAAGAAAATCAAATTCTTACAGGATACTTGGCATTCTATACTATAGGACTGAAAATCAGAGTAGGATTTACTATTAGGTGATAAAAAGGTATAAAATGAAGTTTCCATATTAGGAAAATGGTCCCACATGCTGTGAAATTTTCTCTTATTCTGTATCTCTTACATCAAATGATTTTATGTCTTCTCTCATGAATCTTCTCTCTCTTTCTCAGGGTTTCTGTTTAAATTAAAAGATGAAACAATTGAATTCTTTATTTAAAAGTTCAAGTGAAATCTGGAATGATTGCACTGAATGGAGTCAAGCTCTCTTGTGGATCATTTGAGAATGTTACTTCCCTGTGCTTGAGCTGGAATATCGGATACCTCTCTGGCTATGACAATGGGTTCTCGTTAGTGGGTGATGTAGACATTTGATCTGTACATTCACAATGAGGGCTCATGTTCCAGCCTCTTTCTCACAATTCTGAAACTCATGGAATTGGAGGAGATCCACGTTAATCTGAGAAGTTGAATTTATAGCAGGAGGCCGTGGAGGAGGTCAAGCCTCGACTCCTGTCCACACATTGCTGCTTTAACTCAGTTTCCTCCATTACAAAATGGAGCTAACCACAATACCTACGTCATAGGTTTGTGTTAAGGGGATACAGGAGGGGCTTTGTGTAAAATATTTAGCCTAGTACCTGGTAAATAGTCTTTAATAAATGTAATTGCTTCGGTTACTAATATTTTTATCATTGTTATTAAAATAGTCTATTCCAGGGAAGCTTAGTCAAGATTCAGGAAGTTACGCTTTTGTCACTCAGTTTACCCATCAAAGGAAGGAGGAAAAGTTAAAACTGGAAACCAAAAACTAGAACCAGTAAATGAGGGTGCCAGTACTAGTTTACCCATTTGGCTGTGGGAATTAGGGTTGTTTAAATACTTGGAATCTCAGGCTCTTTTCTGTTAAGTATCAACAATAATTAACTTATTCCTCTCCCCATAAGATGTTGTGATGATTAAATGAGATAATATATACGGGATGCCTTGGATGTTGGGGAGTGCTATAGAAATGCCAAGTGTACCGCCTTATAAAAACCCTACCATTTTCTGCCGGTGGTCCTGCTAACCTGAGCTCCTTTATATTAGCACCTCTTTCCTCAAGGTCAGGGATTGGCTGTCATCTACCAGGAGACAGCGTGGGTATTTGCCAAGGCCAAGCATAGGCATCATATTTTGATTTTTCATGAGAGGTAGAATTGTTTGGTTAATTTTGTGGTTGGAGAATTCTGTTCTTTTTTAGGTGTTTGCACTTGGACAGGCCACTCTATCAATCAGCTTCTTTAAGGTGGGCTGAAAAAAAAAATACTTCTTTCATGGAATTGTTGTAAAAGTTGAATGAAATAACACACTTCAAGCATGTGGCACAATAACAGAAAACACTAAAATGTTGAATTTTAATTTCTATTAAAGTTATTTATGTATTTCCATCTGTGTTCTGTACTACTAGCTTAGGATATTCTATACAATGTCTGGTTTGCGTGTTCATTTTTTAAGCTTTGGGAATCTGTATCTACAGCTGAGCACGGCCACCAGTAAGATACTCTTCTCAGAGAACTTTGCATCTGCCCTCTAAATCTAGGCTTCAAAAATCAGGAGCTACTATTCTATTCTACTTTTTAACATGAAACTATATGCTTATGTAGAAGTCTAAATACATACATTAAATTCATAATTACGTTTTCTGAAAAAAACATTATGCTTTAGCAGGCAATGAGATAAAGAGAGAATTGTGTGCACAATTAGTGATCTCATTCTTAGATTTAAGACAAATCAATATTTTTCCATTTTCCTTATTTGATATTATTGGTCTGAAATTGGGTATTTTTTATTTGGCTTCTCCCCTTGGTGCCTTGACCTTGTGATTCTTTAGCTGCCAGCACTTGAGGGTGTTTAGTTCAATTTGGTTAATTAATCACTCTTGCCTATTAAATCAAAGCCCTTTCTCTTTCACACCATTCAGAGAGAAGCTAATGATCTCTATTCAGCTGCTGATTTCCTCTCTCTGAGTTGAATGGGAACAATGGAAGTTCATTGAACCGGGCAACACACATCTCTCCCTTGCTTCCCTTCCCGGCTCCCTGGATGAGGACAGAACATGGAGGGGTACCATGGGGCATACGCTCTGCTCCTTTTCTCATGTAGCAGTTCTCATTTACTAACAATCCTCGGGAAGCATTGAAACCCAGTCCAAGTGCCCATCTGAGGCAAACTACAGGCATCAGATGGTTCAAAGTAGGTCACATTTTAAAGTTACTGTTGATCCCAAGCACAGTTCCATGGCCAGTGTCCAAACTAGTTACTCATTAGAGTCCTGTAGCTAAGCAACAGTGACCCCAAATCAGTTTCGTTTTCACAGACCCGACTTTAAGTCACATTCTTTTAAAACTTATGAGCATTCTTTTTCAGAAATTAACCAGTAAAAATCAGGTTTTTAATCCTTGAGATAATGGTGTTTCTCCTTATAGTTTTACAGAAATTGGTTCCCTGGGGACAATTTCTCAGTTGGTTCAAGAGTTACTGTTCTACTGAGAAAGACCCAGATTATTATGAAGCTAAAATCCACTAATTACCTGATATAACCAAGACATTAGAACTTTCAGATGTTTTTGGTGGGAATAGAAAATAAAATGGTACAACCGCTTGGGAGAACTGTTTGGCAGTTTCTTATAAAATTAACATGTGATATAATCCAGCCACTCCTGGGCATTTGCACATGAGAAATAAAAATATGTATATCTACCCCAAACTTGCACACTGATGTATAGCTTTATTCACTAAGCTCCAAACTGGAAATAACTGAAGTGTTTGTCACAGACTAATGGATAAACAAATTGTGGTATGTCTATAAAAAATATTATTTACCAATGAAAAGGGATAAATTACTGATACATACAACAACATAGATTAATTTCAAAGAAAGGCACTATGCTAAGTGAAAGAAATCTGAAATAAAAGAGTACATACTGTGCAATTCCACCAGTATGAAACTCTAGAACCATCAAGAGAAACCCATAATGGTGATCTGAGTTAGGGGTACATGGCGGGGGTGACTGCAGAGAACCATGGGGGAACTTTTTGAAATGATAAAAATGTTTTTTATATTAATGGAGGTGATCTTTACAGGGGTGTATACACGTGTCTGGCTGCATCAAAAGGTATACTTGAAATGGATGCATTTTATTGTATGCAAATTATACTTCAGTAAAATTGATTTAAAAAGGAAAAAATTCTTAGAGACTTTATACGCATAATAGAATGAGTTTTGGAATAATAATGGTACTACTTTTCGTATATTTCTTATCAGATGATAAACAGGTTGAGTAAATGGTAGGGCTATGAACCATAGATTTCAGAAATGGATTTGAATAAACTCTGAGGAGTACATATGGAAGATAATCTCATTGCACTGTGTTCCAATAACACAGATGTAGCTGGTTGTCAAATCCTTAAAAAATAAGAAACACCTTAGTAGTGTCCCAAATCTATCAGTCTTATCCCAGATAAAACGTGTTATTGGTTCACAGAGTTTATGATACTCTGCCCAAAGCAAGCCTTGTGGAAAGAACATTTTGTTTTCTAGCAGATCATTTTTGTTCTGATTAGGAACACCAAATCTCTTTTGTATACATAATTTAAATTATTTATATTCAGTTAATTTGAGGAAGGAGATCTTGAATGATAAAGTTAAACTTTAGCAGAGAAAAGAATTAACTCTGCAGTAGTATTTTAGAGCAGTTTGGGAAGTTAGAAGCTCTTGGTTCAAATCCCAGGTGTGTTACTTAAAAGCTAGGTGACCCAAGGCACATTAGTTAATTTCTCCAACCCTCAGATTATGTACTTGCAAAACAGAAATAGAACACACAATCACAGAGTTGAATAAGGATTAGAAGAGATGATACTTAGGAAGCATGGAGAATAATTTGTAGCATATAGTAGGAGAGGTACTTTTTGTATGCTAATGGTTAGAAAACAGTGGTGGCTTATTAACAAGAAAAACCATGGAGAGGAAAGGCAGATAGGGACAATTATTTTTTCTGATTAGGGAAAGGCTCAGTAGGTTCTCAAATACACAAACAGCACAACATTTTCATAAAATCTTTCCCTCTTTAAAACAAAGATCTGTCCTGACTATTTGAGAAGGAGAGACAGATCAAGAGCAAGGAAGTTGGAAGGACGTTTGCCTGCTCGTTTGCTCACTGACAGACATCTTTTGACAGGGAGATCAAAAGTTAAAAGGAAACTGCCCACTGAAGCTTTTGATAGATAAAATGGTCCAGAGACCCTGTACGATTTTTATTTTTCTCCAAATATAAGGCTTCCATCTGTCTGAAATGAAAGTTTTGTTATTAAGTGCAAAGATGAGCAATCAAGATGATATTAACTGCTGATAGAAAAATCTAATGTCTCGTAAAAAGTTACCCGCAAGTACCTATGGTTGTATTTCAATCATGCCTCATATCAATTATTTATATATAGTAATAGAATATTAATTGATGACTCTGTTCAGCACTTTCAGTTAGGAATTTTTTCCAGTAAAAATTTAACAAAGTAGAAAAGCACGCAACATTCTGTTGTTTCAGTTTACCTTAACGTGGCAAGTGGAAAGACCATGAGGTCACACCTGACCTATTGCAGGTCACCTAGTTCAAGTGCACACTCACTGCAGGACAGATATCCAGGTGGAAAATAAACACCACCTGGGGATTAGCAGTCTTGTCAAAAGAAATCTGAATGTAAATGGACAGAAATAGGAACAAAAGAACAATTTAGTTAGTTTCAATAGAGCCAGCTCAGCTGCTTAGGGCAGGGATCAGATAGTAAATATTTTCAGCTTTGCAGGCTAAAGGATCTCTTTTGCAACTACTCAGCTGTGCCAGTTTTGAGAGAGAGCAGCCACAGACACTACAGAAACAAATGCACATGGCATTGTTCCAATAAAACTTTATTTATAAACACTGAAATTTGAATTTCCTAGCATTTTCACGTGTTGCCAATTCTTTTGATTTTTTTCAAACATTTAAAAATGTAAAGAACATTCTTAGTTTGTAGGTCACACTGAACAGGTGGTTAACTGGATTAGGCCATATAAAAACAAGCTGTCGGGTTGGACTTCATTCTCATAAAAAGGCATAATTGTCCAAAGGGCTTAGTTTGCCTTTCCTTGCAGACCACTTCGTGCCATGGTTTATTCTCCTCAGCCTAGGTACCCATCTTTCATATATGAATCCCCTATGGCAAATATTTATATAATACTTTGCCCTGGACTTGGGTTGACTCGTTTAATTCACATTACAACCTAAGAAGGTGGTAGCATTATTAATTCCCATTTTCAGATGACAAAACTAAGCCTCATTGATGTTAAATAATTTGGCTACTTTTATACAGCTAGGATGATACAGACCTGGAATTTGAATTAGATCTCTTTTTGAAGGCACTAGAGTGTGAATGGGTGACTCAGTGTGACCATTAACTGCTTTAGGAAGCACAAGTCACAGCACTTAGCAGACACATTGGTTTATCTGCATACACAAAGAAAGGTCATCTGCCTTTCCTGGTTGTTGCTTTTCAGTGAAGCTCAGCAAGTCATTCAGAAAACTCTCCGCTTAACCATAACATCGAGGGTAAATTTTCCAAATGGCTTTGGTAATTTGGATACCGCAAAACCCTTCTAAAAAGTACTTGCCTTTTGGCAAGGATGTGGCTAGTGGAAAAGAATTTCCCCGTTCTCCAAGGAAAAAAATCTATAGAGTTTAATACAGTTAGTACAAAGGCAGCTCTAACTTACAGCTAATTTTTCTTCCAGAACTTTGAATTTGCAACAAGTACAAGCAATTGGACTGGAGTGGCAGAAAGCTTGTAAATCAGATCACATCATTCTCTGGCTTAAATCCCTCCAATGGATTTATTCTACACTTAAAATAAAATTCCAGTTTCTTACAATAACGTGGCAGGTCCTATAGGCCAAACCTCTGCTTAACTGTCTGACTCCATCTATACTGCTCTGTCCCCATCTGCTTTCTACTCTGCGGCCGCACTGGCTTTATTTCCTTTACACATGCTATGCCCTATCCCCAGAATGCTTTCCCTCCAATCTTTACATAGCTGGTTCCTTCTCATCTTGCAGGTCTCAGCTCCTGTATCTACTCCTCAGAGTGGTCTTTCCTACAGGCCTGTTTATTGCCATCTCCTGCCTCATCACCCCCAGCCTCTGCCTAACCCAACACCCTGTTTTATTTTCTCCATAGCAATTACTACTGTTTGAGATAATTACTACTGTTTGAGATATTTGTTTGTCTGTCACTTCCACTCATATGCCAGATCCGGGAGAGGAGGGCCTCGTCTTGTTTCTCTCTCTATCCCCAGTGCCTGTTGCAGGCATTCTGTAAATGCTTACTGAATGAAGAATGAGAGCTATTCCGGAGGGCCAAAGCACCAGGTCTCACCTTATTGTCACATGATTGACTTGTTTTAGGCTCTGCTCAGCCTTGGGTGCAGCAGACAGATGAGAAAGCTCTTGAGGTCTTCTTGGTCAATGAATGTCAACTCAGATTTATTCTGTCCATGCCTCAAATTCATTATTAATGTGTAAGCAGTTGACAAGTTTTCATTTTCTCAAATATGTCTGTGGCAAAAAATTGGACAATATATTTTCCAATACACTATTGATTTATCAGCCGCCAGTAGATGTACACATTATTCTGAATGCATAATTACATTTGAAGCAGCATATTTTTCACCTGGGATATGGTACATTTAGATAAAATCTAAGTATGCTCAACTAGATACCTTGTCTAAATCTGGATATGGAGAATGCAAATAAAATTAGCATTTCATTAAAAACGAGCAAAATGTGGAATATGGCTGTGAAGAGGTGTTTGCAGCATCTGGAGTGAGGGAAAGGCAAAAGTACAGTGCCGACGCTCTGGCTTCCTTAGAGTGTCAACGTATGTGTCAAAGCTATTGAAATCCTAGGCTTCAGTTGACTTTTCAGAAGTAACAAGACACAAACTATTTGTTTATTGAGGGTACGTAATGATCCAGTAGTTGAGAGAAGAGTCTTTTAAATCAGAAAATCCTAGGCTAATTTTCCAGTTCTGACACTTAGCAACAGCCGTGTAACTTTGGTCAAATCCCTTAACCTCTCTAAGACTGAGTATGCTCAACTGTAAAAAGAGGAAAGCAGTAGTATTTATCTCATAGGATTAAATGAGATAATGCAAAGGAAACATACTACCAGCACATAGTCAGTACTTAAGTCATATTACATGTAAATAACTTTGCATCTAGTACACTGTCAAAGTGGCTAAACTCACCTACTATATCAGTGAAAGAATAGTCAAGTAAAAGTTAGAAGACCAGAAAGTTCAAATCTTTTTTCTCCCAGTTCATATATTACCTTGGGCAGATTCTTTGCTATCTGTGGGGTTGAACACAAAATCCATTTATTTCAGTTATGAGATCAGTCTACAAACAAGTATTTTCAGAGCACTTACGCACACAAAACCAAACTTCTTGTAAAGATCACTTAGTCACTTGCTGTCTGTTTGCGGAAAACAACAATGCCCCACCCTACCCTAGGAAGTGAACTTTATAAAGAGCCATAAGATTTGTTCTTATACTCAACAAAGGTATAATGTAGCTTGGCACATGGGTCAGACGCATGAAATAGTCATCGTGATGACAGCATATAGGAAACCAAATAATAAATGCTGTGGTACACGCTACATGTTATGCAGTGTATAGGAAGGAGGAAAAGTGATGGAGGTTGGAAGAATCAGGGAAGGATTACTTTTAGTAAATAGCAGTGCTTAGGCCTTGAAAAGTATAGGACGTTGTGATGAGGAGAAAGTAAAATACATTCAGGAAAGGAAGAATTGTTTTCAGGGAAATTTTTTTTTTTTTTTTTTTGGTTTGTTTGTGGCAGAAACGTTTTAATTGTAAACAACTAGTCCCTCTTCCAGGCAGCCCTGATGAGCAGGGATGGCACTATTTTCGGACGAGGTTGCCTTCTTTGTAGGGAAGAAAGCAGGGAGTGAGAGGGAAGGTTATTAGCAAAAGTATAAAATACATTTAGCCTAGATAATGACAGGTAATACAGGATATTGCCAAGTTTTGAACAATGCAAATAATAATGTCACAGTTTTTACTGGAGTTAAGCTCAATGCCTGCACCTATTGCAAAGAAGATCAAAAATAAAACATTTATCAGACACCTCACTGAGTATATTACTAGTATTATCTCATGTAATCCTTTCAGTGACTGGATTCCTCAGGACTCCTTAGGTTGTTAGTGGCAGGCATTCAATATAAACTAGCTAAAGCATGAAAAGGAAGGTATTGACTCTTACAACTAAGAAACACGGGGAGCAGCTGGCTTTGTGTCCAGCTGGATGAAGGGACTCAGACAATAGCTTCAGAACTCTTTTCTTTCCACCTATGGCAGAGTTTCTCTGTGAGGTAGGCAAAATGGCTGCCTGCAGTTCCAGACTCACTTCCTAACAATGGGGCAGCCTTGGTGGAAAGAAACAGCCCTTACCCGCATCTCCAGGAGAAAGGTTTCAGGAAGGATTCTGATTGGCCCAACTTGAGTCCCATGCCTATCCCTGAGCCAATCACTGAGGCCAGGGAAATGGGATACAATGATTGGTCAATCCTGAGTCACATGACACATGAATGACGGCAAGTTGGGTCAGCCTATGTGGATCACACTGAATAAGTTCTCCATAGAGGAGTGGGTGCCATTAGCACAGTAGGATGGAAAAGAAGTTCTAAGTAGGCAAAATTAACAGACGTCACAGCAGATGCCATGGCATCAATGTTAGCAACTTATTATTAAACATATTTTGCAGATGGAGAAACTGAAACTTAAAGAGGTTAAAGAGTGTTATCCAAAGTCACATAGATAGAGAAATAATGCAACCAGAATTGAACCTAGCTCGCTCTCTCTCTCACCACTTATGCTCAAAACTGCTATGCCGAGTCATGGTCATAACACCTAGTATTTACTTTTCAGGACTGTGGTATCCCATTCTTAATTTCTTAGGAACTCAAGGTTTCATCTCATAGTAGACTTTTGTCATTATTTTCTGCTTTCCGATCTGAACTGTTTTTCTTATGTTTGGGGAGTTTGCCAAACGTGGAACTCATCTCTTACTAGAGAAGCTGGAGATGCCAGAAAGTTGATTTTCCAGCTATGGGCACAGGCATATCAGCTAACCTCTACCGTACACCCAGACTTTGAATAGGAGCTAGTGAAGATAAATGAAGAGACCCCTAGACTGCTCTCTGGCAGTAGAGGTGGTTGTAGTGAGCTTATGATCTCAGGGGTCCAAGAACCCTTCCTGGCGGTGGACTCACTATCCAGAGGCTCTGGCATGGTGGTGGCAGCAAGCGGGACATAAACAGACCTGCTGTGTGGATTTGGGGCTGTTCCTGACCAGGTAGCTACTGAGTGTGTTGTCCAGTGTTCCTGGTGGTTCAGCAGCTAATCAGCATTCTTCTAATGAATGATTTTCTGCTTAAATCAATGAGAATTGGTTTGTGTTGCTGGCAGTTCATAACCCTGTCTGATATACATCCAGACAGAATGGCTTAGTTTCTCATTCTCTCCTTTGGAGTCAAAAGACTAGAACCTTCTTGAATAGACCTAATAGTTTATATTGTCTTAGTAGCTCTCCTCCTCTTCTTTTTTCTCTTCTGGTCTCCAAACATTTTCTAGAGACCCCTGCTGTTCTAGGATAAAAATTCTGCTCCTTCAGAGGGACTGTAGCTTTCCTCCTCTCCTAGTCTCTTTCATTTCTTGTGAGATCACCTGCTTTGTTTAATGCCTTCCCTGGCTCCTCCCTCTCCAGGGAGTACCTATTCTCTTCCATGCTTCCAACCATTTGATTCTAGGTTAAAGTGTCTTTTAAAACTTGTAATTAAAAATAACTTTGAATCTGACTTCCACAGGTTCAAGTACAAGCCCATAGGCACAGCAAAAACAGACCTGGCCTTGAACACCTTCATGAACTCAACCCCAAGCTCATTATAAAGAATGTGACTTGGATCAGCAGCTATCCTCCCTAGAGAATTAAAATGGATGATCTTTTAGATAAGGGTTTGCTCCCAATAAATATGGAAGCTTTCGGGCCAAAGCCTCTGAGAGAAGCTTGCAGGTGCCCTGACCAACTTTGTAATGGACTTGACCTGAAACAGTGTGTTTATTTGCTGTTTCCTGAAATAAGCCCTGCTCAGCTTTGGGGAGCTGCTGCAGCTGCTGCGTCTGTACCTTATCTTTACCACTGAGTATATCCTTCTAAGCTCGGATGTTTTGGAGGCCAATCTTGATTGGGACACTTTAACATAATTTAATGCCTTTTTTTTTTTGGAAAAAAAAGAAAGATGAAAACTTGTCCGGAAGGGAATATTGAGCTCAAGGTATTTAAAGAAATCATTCTTTAAGGATGTGGATCACTATCTCAGCCTCCACAATTCATTTAATGAAATGAGATTAGCATTTCAATATAATACATGTTTTTTTCTCCCACTTCACTTCTACTCTATTTTCTGTAGACAAAAAAAGGGTGAAGGAGGTGCAGAAAATAGAAAACTTAAACAGTAACTTTATGCTACTGAATGATGAAAAGCATTCTCTAATTCTTACAGATGAGGACTGCAGACTCTCTACAGACAATTAGCTTTCTCTTTCTGCTGTTTGCAGTGGAATCAAGGATTCTGCAACCTTACAGTCAACAGATGGACATGAGCCAGACATCTGAAATGTGCACCTTTTCCAGAAACACTTACTGAGCGCCTAGCATGGTGGATCAGATACAGTGCTCAACAGTGGGCTTGTAAATAAGAATGCATCTTATCTCTGAATTCAAGGAGCTCCTACTAAAGAGGACAGATAGGGAGTGGATTTGGGCTCAATTTAGTAGTAATTTTAATAACTCCCACTTATTGAGCACTCATCTTCTGCAAGGGAGTGTGCTAAATAATTTATATGGATTATCTTATTCAATACTGTCAAAAGCCCTGTAGTACATCCTATTATTATCTTCATTTTACAGCTAAGGAAACTGAGGCCCCCAAAAGATAAGTCTCATCTCTGGGCATATAGCTGGTATATCAAGGAGTCTGAGTCCTAATCTAGGTGAGTCTGAGAGCAAAGTCTGAGTTCTGTCTATTAAACTCCTATTGGATACATGAAACTGGATTTGGCTCTACAGATTAATGAAAAATGGTTGCTGCTTTCTGGGTGTTTATGTTCTGATGGAGAGTAAGAAGGTAGACATGCAAAAAGCCGTAATGCAGAGTAAAACTTAATGTCATATGATTTTGCAAAATAATGAGGTATGAAATTTCAAAGAGAGGAAAGGTTACATCTGTCTGGGAAAATGACATCTAAAGTGTCTGGAATTGAAGGGGTGGTTCTTCAGACAGAGATGGGTGTTTAACAACACCAAAAATTCAGATTTCTACCTAGAACTGATTTTAAAGCAAGCCAGTTTATAAAATGTTCACCACTCTTTCTCTCCACTTACCAGAGTCAGAGTGACACTGTACACTGTGTTGATTAAAACTTAGGAGCCTGGAGGAGCAGACCAGGCAGACACTGAGCAGAAAAGGCAAGATCCAATACTATGCAAGGTGAGGCAATAGCAAGTAGGTCACTCCAAAACAGAAACAACAAAACCAAAACATAAAACACTTTTTGTCCTTACTCCTAAGTTTGACCCTAAAAATCTAACTTAAGGCAAATCTTCTCGTAGGGAGCCACTATGTTATTTAGCAGACATAGGTATTCTTCCATCTAGCAAGCCCATTTCTACTCAATAAGCTATTGCATATCTGATGCAAAATTAGGACATTTCTAGATTTGATGGGAAGGCCACCCATGGGTTACTACGCTCTGCCTCTGAACAAGCAACCATAGTAAAAATTTTTTTTTTTTTTTTTTTTTGAGAGAATCTCACTCTGTTGCCCAGGTTAAACTGCCATGGTGTCAGCCTAGCTCACGGCGAACTCAAACTGCTGGGCTCAGACAGTCCTCCTGCCTCAGCCTCCCAAGTAGCTGGGACTACAGGCATGTACCACCATGCCCGGCTAATTTTTTCTAGTTTTAGTTGACTGGCTAATTTTTTTTATATTTTTAGTAGAGGCAGGGTCTCATTCTTGCTCAGGCTGGTCTCAAACTCCTGACCTCAAGCGATCCTCATGACTCAGCCTCCCAGAGTGCTAGGATTATAGGCATGAGGTACCACGCCCAGCCTCCACCATAGTAATTTATTATTCCTATTTTGAAACTTAAAGCAATCGTAGACTTTGCATAAGATTTAATTTATAGACACTAAGGAATTGAGAATATGTATAACTATCCAGCTTTCTATTCACCACCACTCCAACAACGTGGGTTTGTTAGAAAACAAAAGTAATAATCATAATTCCATTGTCACTGAAACGTGCCAATATTTATTGTTGTTAAATATAATTATAATTATTAAATATTATAGCAACAATTCATCTGCATCAGCAACAATGAGCAAGAGCTTGGCTACAGGCAGTCAGTTTTTCCTTCCTTCTTACCACTTGCTGCATAGTCCAGGATAGGTCTTGTATCTAGGTGTGGGATGCAAGTGTCAAAATAGACTTCAGAAGCTGGATCTCTGGTGCTGAGCTGACACACTGATGTAGCATCCTTGACACTGATGTAGTTTCTTTGTCTGAGTCAGATTTAAACTTTCTTCTTAAAAAGTAATTTTGGAATTACTTTTTGATTAGTCGAAGCATGTTACACACTTGCTTCTCCAGTACCAAGGGAAAAAGGGTGTGGTCTTTATGCAGCAAGGAAAAAACCTGAGCGTGGCTGCTGCCATTTGCTACTTTGACCAACGTCAAAATAGTTAGCAGGAGGAAAAGAATTAAAGTTACCAAAAAAATTAGACAGATTTGAGGGGAAAAATGCACCCCTGTATTGTATGCTGAGACATTTTCCTGGAAATGTTTTGGATGGACAACCAGAGCCATTTGCCTAGATACAAAGGCAGAGGGGACGTGCCAGCCCAGCTCACCGCATTTAGCCCACTTGTGTATGCACCTGTGGTCCTAGTAAGTGTTTAAAATGGCCTTGAGGACTGCCATGGGCCCCTTTTCATTTAGCAAAGTGAGTAAGTTGTTAGCTGCCTCTAACGCAGATTTCCCCAGAATCACACAGGTTCCCTTGTACTTGAATGAAGACATATGCTCAGAACCTGCTCAGGGAATTCCCTCTGCACCCAACGAAGAAAATAATAAATAAGTGTATGCCTTTTCACACCTCCTATTCCCACTCTCTCCTCATCCTTGGAAGGCTCTTCTGAAAAAAGGGCCCAGATTGTATCAAATTTTAATGGAATATTTCAACCAATCAACCACCAAGTGTAATAGCAGCTAGTCAATTAATTAAGGGACAAACCAAGCACAGATTCATCAAAGCCACTATTTTGCTTCTTAATTAGTACTCATAATCATTGTGCTGGGTGTTTTTTCCTCCTAATTTATCAAGGTCTGATTTAATTGTCACAAAAACCTGAATAGAAAATTAAAATTGTGAGGCATTACAGGCATGCTGGCTGAAAACAGGATAATGAGGCTTGCTTTTCTACTCAGGAGAGGGCTATCAAAGTTTCTGATCATTTTTGGATAATTTTTTTGACAATTCTTATGGTCTAGGTTTCCAAGTCATAAACTTGAGGGTAGGGTTATGGGGAGGCCATTCATTTTTCTTTCTAATGAGTACATGGTTCAGTTATTTCCCAATTACAGCTACAGTACGTTGGGTGCCAACCGCTAGCTGGCATTGCTAGCCTAAGTTTTTCAAAGGTCATCTCTTTTGTGAGGGATTCTGGTGACATGTAGTCACCCCTAATGATTGGATATGTTTGAATATTCAGTGGTGAGTGTATAAATCTGTCCCTTGACATGATGCATGGAGAATTATACATAAATACCTTTCGTTCTTTTTGTCTTGAGGAAAATGGAAAACTTAGACACAGTTTCATTCTCTGAATATTCTCTTGGATTCATCTTCTCTTCTCCATCACCAGATGGAGTATAGGAGCTTCTCACCTCCTCTCTCTGCTTCCATTCCTGCTGCCTCCCCACCTCCCCAATCCATTCTTCATTCCTGCAGCCAAGGTGAGCCTTTGAGTCTAAATATGATCACATCTCTCTTGTGCTTAAAGCCTTCTGTGACTCCCCATTGTATTTAGGATAAAAACCCAAGTCCTTTTGGCCTAAAAGGCCCTAAACAATATGCTCCCTGTGACTTCTCTGACTTTACACTCCTGCCCTGACTTCCCTCTACCCCTTACAGAAAGTTCATGTTTTATACATGTGCACATGCAGCATGCACACATACACACAGATACACACACACACACACACACATCGTGTCCAGCTTCAGCCACAGGTATTCGGGGGAGGGGACAGGGAGGAACACAAAGAACTTTCAGATAAGCCCATTTCTCTATCTTTAATGCTCTTTCTAATATGTATGTTTTCTTAACACATAGGTGCACAGAATTAGATGCATCATAATCCTTGGTTTAAGAAATACTCTTTGCATTGGTACTAGTTTGGAGATTAGAATGCAAACAATGACTTACATCTACTCTTGAAATTCTCCACTGTTCTGACTTCCTGCTTTCATCCAAAAGAAACTTCATCAGAATCTTGAGTTGATCTTTATCCCCCCTCCCTCCCTCCCCTCCTCTCTTTCTCTCTCTCTGACACGCGCGCGTACACACACACACACACACACACACACACACACACTTCTAGGTATTCCTAAAATGTATATTATTTAATTATAGATTATCTATAAAAGTGGTATCATGCTATTTATAACCTTTAAGACATTTTTCATTCAGTATCATATTATTCAGTTTCACCCACTCACCCATCTGGTTGTAAGTAGCTGTACTGCACTCATTTTGACTGCCATATAATATTCTGTTGAATGAATATACTACAATCAGGTTATCTGTTCTCTTGCCATTGGGCATTTGGGCTACTTCCAAGTTTTTACTATTATTAACAGTGCCACTGTGAACACTCCCATACAGGTTTCCTGCTGCACAAGTCTTACTCTTTGGTACATGTTTTAGGAGGGGAATTATACTGAGTTACAGGATATGCAAATGTTAACTTTACAATATAATGGCCATTATCCAAAAGTACTCTACCAGTTTATATTCCATAGCAACGTACAAGAGATCCCATGGTCCCACATTCTCTTCAATGGCACAAATCAACAAGATCAACAATGCTTAAGTATTTTTGATTTGTGCTATTGCAAGGTGTAAAATGGTATTTTATTGTGATCTTGGTTTGCATTTCCCTGATTGCCAATGACAATGAATTTTTTCCACTCTTCACTATGTTAAGTCCTATTCAAACTTCATGTCAGTTTAAATGCATTTCATCATATTGTTCTTTTGTTTATTAATTTATTTATTTTTCTCACTAATTCAAATCAGTCTCCTTAAATTTCCTCTACCTTAGGCATCTGTGGACAATTTTGTTGCAATGAAGATATCTCAACACTATCTTCTTTCAAGGGAAAGTCCCCTGTATACTTTAGGTAGCTCTAAATGTATAAAGAATAAGTAACAAAAAAATAATGGGTTCAAATAATTTCAAAAAATAGATAAACTATTAGAAATTGTCTCATCAGAACTCTTTTATTAATTTAAAGGTAATAGAAACCCAGTTCAGACTGGGTTTAGGAAAAAAAAAGTGGAGGGAAATTCATCAGCCCATGTAACTGGCATTTTCTAGGGCTAATATTCAGGTCTAGCTGAGTCAAGCCATTTAGTTAGCAGGGCTCTGTCTCTAATCCCATCATCTGCTTTTCTTTATCTATCTTTCTCTCCTAGTGTAGATTACTTTTCCATGTTGCCAGGGAAGGTGGTATTGGCACCTGCAACTTCACACACATCAACTTGGTAACCCCAGAAGATAGAGGAGTTGTTTTTCCATATCTGCATCATAATACAGAAAATAATACTAATAAGTAGTAGAGCTAACATATATATTGGTTATTTGTGCTTCTGGCTTTATACAGCCATACCTCAGAGATATTGCGGCTTCAGTTCCAAACCACTGAAATAAAGCAAATAGCATGACACAGTGAGTCACATGAATTTTTTGGTTTCGAGTGCATACAAAAGTTATGTTTACACTATATTGTAGTCTATTAAGGGTGCAATAGCCTTATGTTTTTAAAACAATGTACACATCTTAATTTAAACGTAATTCATGGGTAAAAAAAATGCAGATAATTATTGGAGCCTTCATCAAGTCATGATCTTTGTGCTGGTGGAGGCCCAGTATTGATGGCCGCTGCCTGATCAGGGTGGTGGCTGCTGAAGGTTGGGGTGGCTGTGCCAATTTCTGAAAATAAGACCAAAATGAAGTTTGCTGCACCAATGGAGTCTTCCTTTCATGAAAGGTTTCTCTGGAGTATGCCATGCTATTTGATAGCATTTTACTCACAGTAGAACTTCTTTCAAAATTGGAGCCAATCCTCTCAGACCCTGCTGCTGCTTTATCCATTAAGTATATGTGATATTCTAGATCCCATGTTGTCATTTCCACAGTGTTCACAGCATCCTCACCAGGAGTAGACTCCATCTCAAGAAATAACTTTCTTTGCTCATCCACGAGAAGTATAATAACTTCTCATCTGTTCAAGTTTTATGACGAGATTGCAGCAATTCAGTCACATTTTTAGGCTCTATTTCCAATTCTAGTTTTCTTGCTATTTTTTTTTTTTTTGCCACATTTGCAGTTACTCTCTCCACTGAAGTTTTGAAGCCCTCAAAGTCACCCAAAAATGTTGGGATCAACTTCTTCCAAACTCCTGGTAATGTGAATAGTTTGACCTCTTCCCATGAAGCATAAATGATCTTAATGGCATCTAGAATGGTGAATCTTTTCCAGAAAGTTTAATTTACTTTGCCCAGATCCATCAGAGGAATCACTATCTATGACAGTTATAGCCTGATGAAATGTATTTCTTAAATAATAAGACTTGAAAGTTGAAATGACTCCATGGGTGGAAGAATGGATATTGTATTAACAGGCATGAAAACAACATTAATCTCTTTGTACATCTCCGTCAGAGCTCTGGGATGACCAGGCGCATAGTCAGTGAGCAGTAATGTTCTGAAAGGAATCTTTTTTTCTGATTAGTATGTTTCAACAATGGGCTTAAAATACTCATTAAACCATGCTGTAAATAAGTGTGCTGTCATCCAGGCTTTGTTGTTCCATTTCTAGAGCACAGGCAGAGGAGATTCAGCATCATTCTTAAGGGCCCTAGTATTTTCAGAATAATAAATGAGCATTGATGTCAACTTAAACTCACAAGCTGCATTAGCCCCTAACAAGAGAGTTAGCCTGTTTTTTCAAGCTTTGAAGCCAGGCATTGACTTCTCCTCTCTAGCTATGAAAGTGCTAGATGGCATCTTCTTCCAGTAGAAGGCTGTTTTGTCTACACTGAAAATCTATTGTTAAGTGAAGTCACCTTCATCAATGATATTACCTGGATCTTTTGGATAACTCAGTACAGCTTCTACATCTGTACTTGCTGTTTTACCGTGCACTTATATGCTATAAAGAGGGCTTCTTTCCTTAAATTTTGTGAACCCTCTGCTAGCATCAAGCTTTTCTCCTGCAGCTTCCTCACATTTCTCAGCCTTCATAGAATTGAAGAGAGTTAGGACCTTGCTCTGTATTAATCTTTGGCTTAAGGGAATATTGTGACTACTTTGATCTTCTCTCCAAACCACTCAAACTTCCTCCATATCCACAATAAGGCTGTTTCACTTTCTTATCATTAATGTGTTTACTACAGTAGCATTTTTAATATCCTTCAAGAACTTTTCTAGTGGATTCACAACTTAGCTAACTGTTTGGTGCAAGAGGCCTAGCTTTCAGCCTATCTCAACTTTCTACGTGCCTTCCTCACTAAGCTTAATCCTTTCTAGCTTTCGATTTAAACTGAGGGATGTGCAATTCTTCCTTTCACTTGAATACTTAGAGGCCATTGCATGATTATTAGTTGGCCTCATTTCAGTATTGTTGTGTTTCAGGGAATAGGGAAGCCCAAGGAGAGAGAGTGATGGAGGAACAGTGGTCTGCAGAGTAGCCAGAACGTACCCAACGCTTATTAATTGTGTTTGCTGTCTTATGTGGATGTTTTTGTGGTGCCCCAAAACAATCACAATAGTAACATCAAAAATGGCTGCTCACAGGTCACCATAACAGATATAATAATAATGAAAAAATTTGACATATTTGGGACTTACCAAAATGTAACACAGAGACAAGAAGTGAGCACATATTGTTCACAAAATGGCACCAGTAGACTTAATACAGAGTTGCCACAAACCTTCAATTTATAAAAAACACTATCTGTGAAGCACAGTAGAACAAAACATCATAAAACAAGGTTTGCCTGTCCTCGTTCTTGTATTAAGTTACACAATCTTATGAGAAAGACACTATAATTATCTGTACTTAGAAAACTGAGATGTGGAGGAGTTATATAAGTTGTCCAAGTTCACACAGCAAGTGGCAGAGCCAGACTTAGAAGCCAGGCAAGTCTCACCGGCTCTGCTGGAGTCATTTTCCCAGAATTCTTCATTGGCCAGGGAGCGGGGTGCTGCAAATGAACTAGCCTTCACCTCCCATGTACCTCCAGGCCAAGGGCATGTATGTGGGTGTAGGGAAACTTTACAGTCCACAGAGAAGGGAGTATTTCCCAAAATAAAAGGGACAGTGTTACAAAACAAAGAGCATAAGAGTGAATTCTGAAAAGACAAAGGAAGAATAACCATCACAACCCACCAGGTCTCTGATTTGACAGACAAAGAAATGGATTCTGGAGAGGGGGCGTGTCTTTTACAAAGTTAAGAGCCGTGGGGTGTTACAGTGAAGACAGAAAGCTGGGCACTCTGATTCTGTGCATGCTTTTTCCTCTGCACCCCAGCTGCCTTGCAAAAGAGAAGAGCAGTGTGTTTCCAGTGCCGTGAGTATGAGAGAGGGGGAGAGAGAGAGAGAGAGAGAGAGAGAATAAATATGAATATCAATCCTCCCAACCCCCAGGCTCTGTACAAAACCCTCAGACCATCAGCTGAGTGCGCTGGTCTGAATTAACCAGAGTGTCCAACAGACGATTTGAAGAGGCTCTTTCCCGGCCCCTACCCTGAAGTGTGTGTAGACACATTAACGATTCCCCACTGCTTCCATGGTGACAGTGCGAGGGGGCTGACTGTCCAAGTGCCCACATGGGAATGGCGCATGGCTCGGACTCTGTTTGCCTGAGGAGACACCCGATGCACTGCTGCTCCTGTCACTTGCCATTTTAGATGGGCAGGTGCTTCCCAGCATCAGACTAGATTGAATTTCCATTAAAAAAAAAGGAGAAATTTTTCCACGGCTTGTCAGAAGCCCTGCCTGAAGTTAACAGCAAATGTAATCTGTCTATAAATGAGAATTTTCCTTTGAGGTAGTCGGTAAAGACAGTGATTGACTTCTAGTGTCCCCACGTCTCCTTTACACATCACTCTCCACTTCCCAACTCCACGTTCATCGTCGCTGCTAAGGGCAACACTGGTTGATTGGATCAGAATGATACAGGATGGCTCTAGCACCTCTTTTTATGTGGGCCTAGGAATCCCAAGATGCAGACATTTCCACTGCACTTGAGTTCTACAGTTAAGTTCTGCAAATTCTATCAGCCAAGAGCCCTTTTAGACTTTCCCCTGGGCTCAGAGAATCCTCTCCTGGAAGGAGTGTGGACATATCTGTCTACAGTAAATTGGAAAGAAGCAGCCCTGGTTGGAAAGGCAGGAGATCCAGTTTCTAATACTGATGCTGTCGTCTTATTTTATTCTCAGAGCCTCTGATCTTTGTCTGTACAGTGGAGACCTCAACCCCTTTAGAATATGTAGGACATAAAAGGTATCAGGCCTTACACATACAAAGGATGAGTTTGTCAAGTGTATGTGTCAGACTGGCCTTAAGAAATGTAAACAGTGTCACACTCTTCTCAGTTTGAGCAAAGAAAGATTCTCAAAAGGATGACACTTGCAAATATATTGGTTTGTAATGTGGATTCCATGAAATTCTTTCTGAATAATCTATGTTAAATTGTTATGCTATGATTTGAATGTATGTGTTCCTCCAAAATTTCTACGTTGGAACCTAAACCTAAAGGTGATGATGTTAAGAGGCGGGGCCTTTGGGAGGTGATTAGGCCATAAGGGCTCTGCTATCAAGAATGGGATTAATGCAAGAGGCTTCAGAGAGCTGCCTGGTCTTTCCTTCCATCATATTGTGGACACAGTATTCATCCCCTCCAGAGGATATAGTGACAAGGTACAATCTTGGGAACACAGAGCAGCCCTCACCAGACACCAAACCTGCCAGAGCCTTGGTATTGGACTTCCCAGTCTCCAGAAGAGAGAGAGAAATTTCTATTGTTTATAAATTCCCCACTCTCAGCTATTTTGTTATAGCAGCATGAATAGACTCAGACATGTTATTAATATCTTCCTCCAGACACAACCTCTAAGGGGAAAGCTTTATAACATCAATTGCCCCAAACACTAATAGTAGTTATACCATTTTGAAATAAGGCATTATTTAGCTGCAAATGTGAGCACTTAGGATTAGCTCCCTTTCCTCCTTTAGATCCAGTTCTTTGTGAAAACAGCAAGTGAAAAGTTTTATTAAGGAGGGTATCTCATGGGAAGATTTACTCTGAAAGTTCAGGGTTGGAGCAGATGCTGACAAAGGCACCATACAGATTTCGAGTAAGAACTCCGCTCGCTGTTGCAAAAGAGTTTTCAATATGAATAGATCTATGTTCCATAAGGGACAAGAACATTGTTCTAAACTGCAGCTTTATTTCATATGGCAGCATTTGCATGAGAGCCTGAGCACAGACATGTTTATGAGGCTGCAGTGATACTGGACATGGCATTCATCCATCCAGAATCAGTTGCCTTCTGAGGACCTGCTGGGTGTCAGGGCTGGTGCTAGGCTCCAGGTCTATGATACTGAACAGGAAAGACAAAGTGTCTGTTTGCAGCTATGGTGGGATGAATAACGGGTTTCCAAAGATATCTGTGTTCTAATCCCTGGAATTTGTAAATGTTACCTTATATAGCAAAAGGGACTTTGCAGTTATAATTAAGTTAAGGATCTTGAGATGAGGGAATTATCCTGTGTTAACCAGTGGGCCTGATGTAATACAAGGGTCCTTATAAGAGAAAGAGGCAGGAGGTAAGAGTCATTAGTAAGCGATGTGACAATGGAGGCAAGAGATTAGAAAGATTCGAGGAAGGGGCCATGAATCAAGGGATGTAGATGGCCTCTAGAAGCTGAAAAAGGCAAGGCAAGAGGTTCTTCTCTGAAGTCACCAGAAGGAACACAGCTCTATGGACATCTTGATTTTAGACTTCTGACCTTCAGAATTGTAAAAGAATACATTTGTGTGTTTTAGGCCACTAAATTTGTGGAAATCTGTTACAGCAGCAATAGGGAACTAATTGCTTTCTTATGGCATTCCAAATTGGGCCACAGATAACAAGAAAGAAAATCAGTGTTTTTCAACAGGCAAGCTATTGCCACTGGGGGAGGAGATGGTTCTCCTTATGCAGACTCTCCCAGGCATCATGTATGTTTAGTATCCTTGCGCCCCATCCACTAAATGCCAGTAGTGGCCTCTCATCATCGTGCCAAGAAAAACCGTCCACACGCATTTCCAACCTCCCCTCAGGTGGCACAATTGCCCCTGGCTGGGAACCACTGATGTGGATTGCATAAAGTTGCAAAAAGACACTTAAATGGAAGGATGTAGCACAGTGAGACTGGCATCCTGGGGCTACTGTACCCTCAGTGCACAGGGAGAGCCCCTCCAGGGAGGTGAGACCTGTGTTAGGGCTGAATGAGAGAAAGGAAACAGGCGTGTGAAAATCTGTGGGCTTCACAGGTACAGGAAAATGTCATCGGGTGTAAAGGTTTTGAGAAGGAACATGTATATTGTGTTGGAAGAACAGATGTAAGAAAGGGCAGATTGCCTGAAACATGAACAGCAGGATGGGCAGTGAGACCAGGGAGACAGCAGGGCCTCCCATGTAAGGCTGTGGGTCGTGGTAAGGAGTATGGCTTTTATTCCAAGACACAAACTAATAATAATTGCAGTAATATGATCAATGAGGAATGGACAGATGGATAAAAATGATCTTTGAGAAGAAGTTCGGGAAAATAGGTTATATCTTAGAAAGGCTCAGAAAAGTGGGTATGAATAATCCAAGTGATCCCCACTGTCAGTGCAAGACACATTAATTCCATGTGTTCATTGAATATTTTGCTTTTACACACAAATTGCAATGGATTGCAAGCAGAATTAAACTCTAGGGGGAAAAGGGAGTAGATGAAAGAAGAAGAGAAAGAAAAAAAATGGAAAAAAAAAGGAAAGAAAAGACTAAATATTTTTATTTGAATTCTTTTAAAAATATTTCTGATGTTGCTAAAGATATTTTTCCTATATTGTAGAGTGCTTTGTAGTTTATAAAATATGTTTTGCATACCTTATATCGATGTAGTTTATCCAAATCTTGTGAAGTAGGCAAGGTTTGTCTGCATTTTCCGTAGGAGGAATTCTTCCTCTTAAGGAGAGATCTAAAACACACATGCATGACTATGAACCTCACATCTGGTTTTCTGACTCTAACCTTAGAGCTATTTGCACTATGTAGGGATGCCACATCTGCGAAAGGTTGGAAAGTTGAAAACTATCTCAACCAAGGTCTTGACCTTATAATTTATTCATTTGTTTCCAACAACTCCTTACATTTGCGTAGTGCTTTGGATTTTCCCAAACACTTTCCAATCTCATACATATTTGATGTTTACAGTAACCCGAGAAGGAGATAGTACACCTTCTATGGATGAGGAGATCAAGACTCAGGGCTTATGAGAGTTGCCATGCAGCAAGACTTTTGACTCTGACACCAGCGTTCTTCCTTTCTTTCTTTCTTATTTATTTTTGGGGGCAGGGGCACCTGCATGTGAACCACATGTTCTTTCTGATTTATTAGATTGCCTCTCAAAGCTTTTTATTCCAGTTTCCTTTCCATCCATACTTGTTTTACATAAATCTTATATACAGTTCAGAGTTCAGGACTTAACGCTGGCATATATGTTTTTAAGCAGGTAATTTGCTGGGCAATGACTCAAACCTTAGAGACATCTAAGGAAGCTAATCTTTTATTACATCAATCATATCCTCATTGTTGGTACTAGGTAGATTAATATGGCCCATTTCATGGGGCAAGAACATGCTTCTTTTAGCTACATTAATTCTATATAGCTTTTGATTACACATATAGTTAGTGTAAAATTAAAGCAAAACCAAAGTTTTGAAAGCTACTCCTAGTAAACAGTATTTTTCATTCTAGGTCAAATTTGAAGATATCTATAACATTGTGATAAAAGTCTGCAAATTCCCCAAGGACACTATCAATTCATTCTACTATTCCCAAAACCACAGCCAGTCAAGACCATCCTAATAACTACAAAACATAATCATTGTCCTTTTCATTCCTTCCCCAAATTTGGATTCTACAGAAGTTGCTCTTCCATCATTTCTCATAAGCCTAGATTGGTGAAAAAGGTAGACACAAACATCTGTCCAACACTTTTCAGTTTACCAAGCAATTAGGTGGGAGGTAACAGGCCAATGAGATATTGTCCCCCGTTTTATGGATTAGCATTCTGAGTTTCTGGGAAATTAAACCAGCTTGACCAACTTGTTTCAAGTCTGGAAAACTCACCATGATCTGTGTGGGAAGTCCTCTGTCTTCACAGTTGAGGCTTACTCTAATAATCTGTGCTGCTGGAGCTCCCAGGGTTTCTTAACTGCACTGGGAACATCTTGGCCTGGATTTGAAAGGAGGCACTCCACGTTTTACTCGGCTGAGTCATAATTCAGAATCATGGCTCCCATGCAGATAACTCAGGATGGGCAAATATACTATGGGATGGCAGCAGACAACAGGCAGAATCAAGTAGGAGAAGAAACTGGAATCTGAAGCAGAGTAAGAAAATAATAGTAACAGTCATACACAATTGCATGATGTTAAGCATATATGTGCCTTATTTTATTAGATCTTTAGAATTACCCTGTTTGGTTGGTATTATGATTACTTCCAAAGTATAGATGAGACATTTCAGGCATTTCAGGTTAAGTAACTTACCCAAAGCTAGATAGCAAGCCAGCAAGCTGGGCTTCAAGCTCTGATCTGTCTGACTCCCAAGCTGTGTTATTAATCATTCCATCACACTTGCTCATGAGGCAACAGGAGATTGAGGTCATTTCCCAGGGTCCTCATTAACTCATCGAGGTTTCTCTTAGAATCCCATCCCCCTTTCCAAGTTCTCATTGGTTCATGGGATGGAGAACCATGTCTTCTTTGTCTGTCTCTCTGAAGGTCCTTATCCAAAGCATCAGAACCAATCTGGGACCCCAAGATGTGCCCAGACACCACAAAGGGTCTTTGCGGGTCCTGCCCCCCCCCCGCCCCATGCTTTAACATCACAGCAGTTGCCCTTTATTACTACACTGGGTGATTGGTCACCCAGTTAATAAACACATCAATTTATTTGGAATTCTTGAGCGTGAAAGGAAAGTAGATATAAATGCAGGCAGATTTATTACAGTCTAATTTAATAAAAATGACAACAAATAAATGCACATTTAGCTGGGAAATAAATATCAAGGTTGAGAAAAGCTGACAGCAGAGTAGGTTGTAAGAAATTAACATTAAATAGTTTGGCTTGACAGTAACTATAAAACAAAATTGTACCTTGGAGACATCTTGAAACAATTTAACAAATGTGTGCTTTGAACGTGAGAGGAGGCAAGTGAATCGAGGTGGCTTTGATGTAGGGCAGGGGCCCACAGAGCTGTGGAGAGCAATCATTGGTGTTCTGTCCCGTACATCTGCAAAATGACATTTAGTGCAAGCTAAGAACAATCATCGGAGGATTGTTTTCTTGAATTAAATATGCATCACACACCAAATGGAACCCTTGTATAAATTCTCACCAAAAATAAATAACAAGTAATTTTCTCTTGACAAGATCTACTTGATTTTTATCTGGCACAGCCAAAGGAGAATGGCTTGCTGAGTTGGGCAGACCTGGATTCATATCCTAGAACTGCAGCTTACTAGCTGTGTTACCTTAGGCATATTACCAAACCTCTCTGAGCCTTGACTGGGCAAAAGAGATAAAACGTACTGCACAGGTTTATTGCGAATATCCCAAGCACCTACCGCAATGCCTGCTGTGATGTAGAAGCTCAATAACTCTTAATCCCTTAAGATATTCATTTATTCAACAAATATTTACTGAGTACCTACTGGGTGCCAGCAGTATACTAGGTACCTGAGATACAGCAATGAATGATCCCTTCTCTGAATCTCTACATTGCAACATAGGGAGACAGAAGATTAATATGGCAAATGAGCAAACTATATAGCACACTGGGTTGTTCATCAAAAAAAAAAAAAAAGAGCAGAGTGTGTAAGAAAGGTCAGAGCAATCTTAGACAAGAAGACAAAGGTAGGCTTCATTGATAAAATGACATTTAAGTACAACTGCCAGATTTAGCATATAAAAATACTGGGTGCCTAGTTAAATTTCAATTTTGGACACACCGTAAATAATTTTTAGCATAAATATGTCCCTGGTTGCATGTCCCATGTCACTGTCTGAAATTCAAATTTACCTGGGTGTCCTTTATTTTATCTGGCAACCCTACAATTTGAGGCAAGATTAGAAGTTATATGTGTATTTATCTGCAGGAGGAGAGTGAGAGGCAGGGAGAACAGCCCATGTAAAAGCCCTGGGGAGCTTTGAGGAGCATTAGTGGGGTAATGTAGATGGAGCAGAGGGAGCTAGGGAGAAAGGGTGTCATGGGAGTGCAGGAGAGAGGCACCCAAGGCCAGATCATACAGGGCCTTAGTAAGTACTTTGGCTTTTACTCTGAGTGAAATGAGGAGCCATGGCATAGTTTTGTGCAAAGAAGTGATGTAATTTAATGTATTCTGGCTGCCGGCTGAAAGTTAACTGTAGGAGGAGTCAAGCAGGGAGACCAGCTAGAAAGCACAGATTTTAAAGACTGTCAGTGCCTAGACTCCATCCTAGACCAGTTCATTCAAAACTTCCATGAATGGTGCCTGGGCATCGGGGTCTTTAGTTTATTTGCATGCCCTGGGTGATTTCACTCTGCATCCACAGGTGGAAACCATGGATATATTACTGGTAGAGAATAAATTGATATTTGTTTTCTGTAAGAAACTATCAGAAATTTTTTATGTAAATGAAGTTTGGTTTATTCTTCATTATGTCCCTTCAAATTTAACCATTTTTAATGCAACCATTTTTAAACTTCAGTGCACATAAATTCTTTCTCTGTTTTCAACAGCTTTATTGAAGTATAATTGATATACAAAAACTACACATATTTAAAATATGCAATTTGATGAGTTTGGACGTCTGTGAAATCATTACCACAATTGAGGTAGTAAACATTTCCATCACCTATTTAAAAAAAAGAAATCACTGCAGTCATCTTGGCAAGAGGTCACAGTGGCTCAGACTAGGGTGGGAGCTTTGGCTGCTATAAGGGGTTAGATTCTGGATATATAGAAGACAGAGCCAACGAGATTTCCTGTACATCATGGGAGAATGAGGAGGGTCAAAGATGACTGCAAGATTTGTGGCTTGAACAACTGGAAGAATTGAGTCACCTATGATGGGGAAGCAGGAATTTGGGGGGTGGTGGAGGGGGGAATGGGAAAGTTAGTAGTTCTGTTTTGGACATGTTTGGTTGGAGAGTTCTGCTGGACACATCCAAGTAGAGATGTCTAGCAGGTATTTGGAATGTGAGTCTGGAGTTCAAGAGACTGCTGGGATGGAGAAATAAAACTCGGAACCTTTTGGCATCTAGATGCTGTGAGGCTAGATGACATCACAAAGGAAGTGACTGTAGAAAGATAAGTTCAAGCCCTAGTTTACTCCAACATTCAATGTTGGTGAGAACAGAAAAGAATCAGCAAATGAGACCAAGGATTGGCCAATGAAACAAAGGAAAACCAAGAAACTGTGGTATGAAGACCAGTGAAGAAAATGCATTAAGCAGGAACAAATGATCGACTGTGTCAAATGCTAATGATAGATCAAGTGAGATATCAATTTACATCCCTGGTTTCTGCGGGAAAATGTGTTTGTTTGGTGAGGAGGGTTCAATGGCGGAAATGAAATTGCTGTCATACCGTCCTGAAAAGTCCTTTCTTATTAATTTTAATGTTATCTTCTTTCTTTCCACTTTGGCTATTTGGCTACTGAGACAAACTTTGCAAATGCATATTATGAAAAATTCTAGGAATAAAAAGGACCATTTTCATTGTCTTTTAGCATAAATGCACATCGATAAGCTTTTTATTTTTCTCATGGAAGAACCATGGGTGAGGCCCCTAAAGAGCGTATGAAACTCCGCCCATCACGTGTCTGATGGACTGGGCAGGTGCCTTCCTTGAATGAATTCATGGCCAGCCTGTGGTGACATTGCGATCCACCACCTGGCCCTCACCTTCCCTAACACAGACCTGGTAGTCTATCAGAAATCTTTTGGTGCCCATGAGGCTGAATTCTCTTGGTCTGAGCCTCCTCAATGACTATTTTTAAGTATTTTTTAAATTTTGTAATAATTTTAGATATCCAGAAAAGTTACAAATATAGCCTAAGAAATTTCTCTATATGCCTCACCCAGTTGCCCCTAATGTTAGAGTCTTACATCACCATGGTAAATTTGTGAAAATGTAGAAACCAACATTGTTATATGCCTTTAACTAAACTCAGTACTTCATTCGGATTTTACCAGATTTCTCCAGTAATGTTTTTTTCTGTTCCAAGATAGAATCCAGGAGGGGATTGTGTTTAGGGGTCTTGTCTCTAAGCCTCCTCTGATCTGTGGTAGCTTCTCAGTCTTTCCTTGTTTTACTTGACTTTGGCAGTTTTGAGGAATACTGGTTAGTTTTACAATTTATAAAATGTCCCTCATTATTGTGTTTGTCTGATGCTTTCTTCATAATGAGACTTGGATTACGGCTTTTTTGGGAAGAATGCCACAGAGATAAAGTACTCTTCTTATCATATTACATCAGGGGGTACAAAATATTAACATAACTCCTTGCTGGTGATATTAACCTTGATCATTTGGTTGAGGTAGTATCTACCAGGTCTTTCCACAGTTAAGTTATTATTTTTCCCTGTTCCATACTCTTTTCTCTGGATGAATGTCACTAAGTCTGGGAAAATATAGAAGACTGAAACAGGATCTGAGCTCCTCACCACTCACGAAAATTAATTCAAGATGAATAATAGACTTAAACCTAGGGCATGAAACAATACGAATTCTAGAAGAAAATGTTGGAAGATCTCTTATAGATATCAACCTGGTAAAGACTTTATGAAGAAGACCCCAAAAATAATCACAGTAAAAACAAAAATGAGACCTGATCAAATTAAAAACTTCTGCATAGCCAAGGAAACTATCATTAGAACAAATAGACAATTTGAAGATTGGGAGAAAATATTTGCATGCTATACATCCGACAAAGGGCTAATAACTAGAATCTACAAAGAACTCAAGCAAATCAGCAAGAAAAAATCAAACAACCCCATTAAAAAGTGGGCAAAACACATGAACAGAAGCTTTTCAAAAGAAGACAGTCTAATAGCCAATAAACATGAAAAAATGTTCAATATCTCTAATCATTAGGAAAATCCAAATCAAAACCGTAATGAGATATCACCTAACTCCAGTAAGAACAGCTTTTATCAAAAAGTCCCAAAACAACAGACGCTGGCATGGATGTGGAGAGAAAGGAACACTTACACATTGTTGGTGGGACTGCAAACTAGTATAACTTTTATGGAAAGCAGTAAGGTGATACGTCAAAGAACTAAAGTAGACTTACCATTTGACCCAGCAATCCCCCTACTGGATATTTGTCCAAAGGAAAAAAAGTCATTTTATCAAAAAGACACTTGCACTTGAGTGTTTATTGCAGCACAATTCACAATTGCAAAGATGTGGAACCAGCCCAAGTACCCATCAATACATGAGTGGATGAATAAAATGTGATATATACATATACCATGGAGTTCTACTCAGCCATAAAAAATGGTGAACTAATACCTTTTGCAACAATCTGGATGGAACTGGAGACCATTCTTCTAAGTGAAGTATCACAAGAATGGAAAAACAAACACCACACGTACTGACTATTAAATTGGAATTAATCAATCAATAGCTATGTGCACATATGGAAGTAAAACTCAACAGAAACCAGCCAGGTGGGAGGGAGGAGGGCATGGTTAAATTGACACCTAATGAGTGCAATGCATACTCTCCGGGTGACGGGCACATTTATAACTTGGACTCAAACTATACAAAAGCAATTCATGTATCTGAAACATTTGTACCCCCATGATATTCTGAAATAGAAAAAAGTAAACACATATACACAAAAAGAAAGTCACTAATTTCTCTAACATTCAAAGAAGGTGAGAGATTAAGCTTTACCTCCTACAATTTAATAATAATACATACCTACATTATTTGGAATTCTTCTGTAAGGAAGTTTTGCTCCTTCTTATTTATTATTAATTCATTAATCCACTTAATCATTTGTATATATCAGTATAAATCAGCATATTTATTTTATACTTTGTGTAGTAATCTAATCCACATCGTTTATTTTGGGTTCAAATTACTCTAGCTTTGGCCATTAGCAGCTTTATCAGGCTGGATCCTGAGGCTCTTTGATATGCCTCCATCCTTCTTTCTTTATCAAAGGTGGAAGTACTTTATTTTCATGAAGAAACACTTTTAAATGAGATACTGGCACTTATGCTTTGTGTAGTGGTTTGTTTCCTAAATAAATAGAAGTTTTCAATTGAATTTAGCTAGGTATAGCCATAGACTGAGCATTAATGCTAGAAAGAATTCTCGAGGGAAGCTAATAGAATTTAATTCTTTGAAGATTTCTCAGGAACAAAAAAGCTTTATGCTACCAGAAGTTGCACATAGAATGGTGGCGGTGGGACAACAAATAATGTATGATTTGATATTTGTTTCTTCTCATTTTATTTCATAATTTTACATATTTATGGAGTACTTGTTTTATTTTCATATATGCGTATAATGTATAATGACCAAATCAGGGTATTTAGGATATCCATCACCTCAAATATTTATCACTTCCTTGTGCTGGGAACATTTCAAATCTTTTTCTTCAACTATTTTGAAATATAAATAAATTATTGTTAACTATAGGAACCCAACTGTGCTATCAAGCACTAGAACTTACTCCTCCTTTCTGTATGTTTGTGCACATTATCTAACCCCTCTTCATCACCCCCATTCCCAGCCTCTGGCAGCCACTACTCCACTTTCTATCTTCTCAAGATCAATTTTTTTAGCTCCCACATACAAGTGATAACAGGTAATATTTGTCTTTCTGTGCCCATCCCATCCCACTCAACATAATGACCTACAATTCCCTTCATGCTGCTGCAAAAGACAGGAGTTCATTCTTTCTTATGGCTGAACCTTATTCCATCGTGTACATACCCTACATTCTCGTCACCCACTCATCCATTGACAACACAAAAACCAACTCCATATCCTGGTCACTGTGAACAGTGCTGCAATAAACGTGGGTACAGGCACTTTTGGGTTTTGAGTATGTCTTTACAGTCAGGCACTGCAAGAAGCTCCAGGTTCATCTTGGGTTTTCCCTGTCCAGCCCTGGAATCAGCCATTTCTCTCCATGAAACCCTGATTTTTTTTTATTGGAGAATAATAGGAAAATGAAGATCTGGGCAGTGGGTATCCAAAGGCATGTTATTGGGCCAAAAATATTCTCACAGGAGAGCTCATCGTGAACCACCTGCACCAACTGTGTACTACCTAAGGGATGCCAGCAGAGGTCACCAAGTGACTGGGCTGGGGTGTGGCAGTATTGAGAAATTGGGAGTGAGGACAACTTGACATTCTTCAGGTTGGAGTTCACCTTCCAAGCAGGCAGAACGTTGTCTAGGTAGTATGGTTTGAGAGGCAGTAGTAAGTCTCCTTTCTTTCCTCTCCATTCCAGAATCTCTCCCATCCCATCCTTAGGGTTTTTGTAATTCCTGCATTAGTGTTGCAGCCTTTCAGTCTTTTAAAATGGTTTCCAATAAAAGAAAACCATACTTTGTTTCATTAAAAGTTATCTTTTATTCTCATTTAAAATTTAGATAAATCACTTGTCTCCATTGGCTTCAAATTTAGTCAGAATTGGACCTTAGGGCTCTTCTATAGTTTAGGCTTTATCCTATAGTTCACCAGGAACTTCTGAATGTTCTTGATATGATCTGCAATGCAATTTTTAGGGTAATAGTGTCAGAACAGATATATACATACACACATATATATGTCATGTATATATATATATATATATAAAGAGCTATAGTGTATTTGCTATGATTATTAATGTCAGCAGTGGTAGTAACAGAACATTCTAACCATGGGCAATGCTCTCCTGTTATTATTTGTGATGTACAGTAAGAATGTGTGTGTGTGTGTATACACACACACTCTCACTGATTCCCCACAAGCACCCTATAAAGTTGGCACTATGTTTATTCTTATTTTACAAATGGAAAAATTGAGGCACAGAAAAGAAACATACCTTGTCCAAGGTCACATAGTTGTTAAATGGAAAAGACAAGATATAAATCCAGACAATCTGGCTCCAGATGTCTGGTTATTAACTATGTGCTACTGATTCGAATGTCTGTTCTCCTCTGCCTTCTTCAAGATAACTCTTCCAAACCACTGCCTAACCTTACCCCTAGCTTTCATGTCTCTAGAATTCTACATTTCAAGATTCCCCCTTACCAAGTTTATTTTTCCCAGGCCATGCTCTTAGGCTCTCCCCAGCCTACCCTCCCCTAACGCCACATGACCCCTTGGGGTCATTCCTTTTCCCTATCTTCTCTTTCCCCAGTCATCACTGACTTAATGATAAATTCTCTTAATAAATGATATGTTAAGCTGATATGATTAAATACCTTTCTTCTGGGGGAGGTATTTGAATTTCAAAATGCAGCTACTACTGTAACCCAAAGGAATACAGTCTAATGACAGAACAGGCATCAATAAAAGACAACTAATAATGATACTAATAATAACAATTTAGCTTGGCATAATGTAATCACTCAATAAATGCAGCAGTTAGCATTTATTGAGTGATTACTTTATGTCTAGTATTGAGCTAAGTGCATCACATAGATTAATTTCAATGGACTCTCACAGTAATCCTAGGAGTTTAGTACCATTATCAACTTTATAGACAGAGGTTGAGTAGTTTGTCCAAGTTCGCACAGCTCAGAGAAGCTGGAATTTGATTGGCAACACTGAATCTTTAAGAACCTTTGCCCTCTGGCTTGACACCGTTCTTCTTACAGTACTCCCTAAATGATACCATACCCACAATTTCCTCTAATCCAGTGCTACTCAAAAATTATTTATAGAAAAGGAATACTTAGAAATTTTATTTCCTGTCTATTATAGACCAATGGTTCTGTGAAACACATTAACCATGAATTATATGGTCACATGCTTGGATGTTAGTTATGCCAATGTCAGCTTGTTATCCAAGTCTCTCAATGTTTTCTCTTAATTTTTGTACTTGTCACAGTAGGCTGGTAACCAGCAGGTCATGGGCTGGCATCGGTCTGTGATCATATTTTGAATACCACCAGTCTAACAGTATCCTCTTCAATATTGTGATTCATTAAATGTATGTCTAGATATAACTAAACCTTTATTTCTTTGTAAAATTTGTGTGAGACCCTTTGTTCCAACTACTAGTTATGAAGTCCATAGACATTAGGCACACCTGAAGCCAGTCAAATCTGGATTTGAAGTTAATCCTGCCTGTTCTACTTGTGTGACTTTGAGTAACTTCTCTGAGCCTCAGTTTTATTGTTAATAAAACAGAGTTACTACAATTTACTTGGATGGATTATTGTGAGAACTCTTTGAGACAGAGATGCCTGGTACATGGTAGTCACTCAGTAAATTCTGTTCCCTAATGCCCCCGCCCCACAGACGCCAAAGTAGACTAAAACCAAGCCTGCCTGTGGCCATGACAAGATGCAAATCAACTGGTATGCATGTTGAGAGGCTGATAGTCCTTCATAAATTATTAACAAATGTTCTAATGACTAACTTACCAGTGCCAAAGCACTCCTGATTATGGGAAAATTTTACTTTTATGCCACCCCACTGGAGACTGAGGTAGCAGGAGCAGGGGCAGCCTGTACTTGAAAGGAGACACTCTCTTTGAGCAGCAGTTTCCTATCTGGCAAAGCAATTTATTACACTTCAGGAGGTCAGGCCTCCTCTGACCCTACCCCCTCCCCGGAGCTGGCTGCCCCGGGCTCACCCAGGGAGGACACAGCACTGAGCTGCCACACGGTGGATGAAGATTGATGTCAAAATATTAATTTAGAGTCAGCACTGCTGATGTAAGCGAAACAGGCGCTCCTTTTAGCCTGTGGAGTCAATTGGATTGTAATTCTTCTCAGTTCTTAGCCCACGAGTGGAAGAGTGTGTCATTCCTGGAGGGACAAGTTGGCAAGCGTCTCTGAGATCTGAAAGGTTAATGCAGACTACAGATGGGGGCTGCCTTGTTGGGGGATGGCCAGCCAATTTTCTTGAGATTATAGGATTGGAGAAAGTTAGAGGTCGACAGGGTCTTAGGGATCAACTTTCCCTTTAAAATTAGAGGGAGAGGCTGGCTAAGAGGTCAGGCCTTGGAGTCAGGAGGACACCATTTACCTCCTGGCTCTGCCCACTTATGAGCAGTCTGATATGAGGCAAGTGACTTTACCTCTTTAACCTTGGTATCTGCATCTGTAAAATGGGGATGATAAAAATGCCCAGATCATAGATTATGCCTTGTAGGTTAGTCTGATAAATACACATATCATTGACTCTTTAATTCTTAAGGTTCCAAAGAAAGCCTTTTTCTAACAAGGCTTTGATTTATTACTCCATTCATCACCTTTTTTCTTTGCATTTGTGGTACATGCATGGATTGCAACAGAGGACGAAAATAGACACCCTCTCTGCCCCCGTGGACGTTGCAGTTTGGTGAGAGAGTCAGACCCTGATGGAGTCATCCCAGGACACGGTGAACGTAAAGCAGCAATACATGTTACGGAGGAACAGTACTGGGTGCTGTGCAGGGCCATCACAGGGGAATCTCACTTACTTTGGAAGGCCAGGGCAAAAAAAAAGCAACAGCTGCCCTGAGATTGGATGCATGAGCAGAGGTTTAGGCACATAAGCGAGAACAGGGCAGTCTAAGCTGAGGGAAGAGCATGCGCCGTGTCTCCGTGGTGCCTGCTGAGAAGAGCAGTGCGCAGATGCCAGGAGGAAAGCGGCAGGAGATGAGATTGGAGAGGTAGGCAGGGCCAGGCCAGGAGGCGGCCATGATAAGCATCTGTTTTGTTCCTCCCAAGAGCAGGTGGGCGTCTGAGCATCACGAAGATCACCCTGGCACATGGAGGAAAGCAGAGTCTGTGTTCACACGCCTGTCTTCCCAAGAGTTCTTTTGTCCTAGTCTGAGGCCGGGCTCTGCCCTCGGCTTTTGTTTCCCTTATCTACTGGGCTCATTCTCTCCTCTGTCGTGGCAGCGCCATTCTTCCTCTTGGTCTCCAGCCTGGCGGAGTCCAGCCTGCTATTCTCCTCGCTGCCCTTTCAGCTCTCGCCAGCTCCTTCCCCTCCAACCTTCCTTCTGTCATCAAAGGCACCTGTCTTTGCTGCGGCTCCATGGGTCCCTGTAGATGTGTCTGTTCCTCTCTGCCCTCCTGTCATCTTTCCTCTGACCGGTCATTAGAGAGATTTCCTGCCTCTGGGAATGAAGAACCCAGAGCCAGTGAAGACAACTACCACTCAGTGTGTAATGTTTTAAAATTTTACAAAGCCCTTTTGCGTTTGTTCCCCTATTGGCTCCTCATTGTAATCCTATAAAATAGTAGGGCAAGAATCATTCTCCCCATCTGACAGATGAGTGTTTCGGAGAAGTCGGGAGACTCGAGCACTGCCATGCAGCGCTTGGGTAGCGAGTGGGGCTCACACTCTGGGTCAGGTTCTGTAACTATAAATCCCTCCATCTTTCCTCTTTTTTCTTTTTTAACATGTTCTCTTAGGATTTATCATTATTAACATGCATCTTTATTTTTTATCCGCTTTAGTAATAAACTGAACATAAAGTGTGATAAGTTTTGACATAAGAGTACACCTGTGAAGCCATCAGCCCCAAAACTTTCCCTGTGCCCCTTTGAAATCCCCCTCCCCGCCGACCGTGCTCCACCCTACCCTTGCCAGCCGCCTGCCTATCTACGTTTCATCACTACAGATTACTTTTCATTTTCTAGAGTTGTACAAAGAGAGATTCACACATCATTTTTCTGGCTTCTTTCACTTAGCAAAATTAAGATTCATCCATGTTGTTGTGCGTATCAATAGTTTACTCTTTGTTAGTGTTGAGCAGTATTCCCCTGTATGGATGTAAGATCATTTGACTATCCACTCACCTGTTGATAAATATTTGGATGGCTTCCAGGTTTGGGTGATTACAAAAAATGCTGCTGTGAACAGTCATGTATAAGTCTTTGTATGAACCTTGACTTTTTTTCTTTTTTTTCTTTTTGAGACGGAGTCTGGTCTTGTTGCCCTGGCTAGAATGCCATGGCATCAGCCTAGCTCACAGCAACCTCAAACTCCTGGGCTCAAGCGATCCTCCTGCCTCAGCCTCCCGAGTAACTGGGACTACAAGCATTTGCCACCATGCCCGGCTAATTTTTTCTATATATATATATATATATATATATATTTTTTTTTTTTAGTTGTCCAGATCATTTCTTTCTATTTTTAGTAGAAACGGGATCTCGCTCTTGCTCAGGCTGGTCTCGAACTCCTGACCTTGAGCGATTCACCTGCCTCGGCCTCCCAGAGTGCTAGGATTATAGGCGTGAGCCACCGCGCCCGGCCAACCTTGGCTTTCTTATCTTTTGGATAAATACCTAGGAGTTGAATGACCAGGTCATATAGCAGAGGTATATTTAACTTTTTAAACCGAATGGACTAAACATGTTTTCCAAACTATTTTACAAAGTATTTTCACTACTTTCCAATCCCACTAGCAGGCAGGGTGTAAGAGTTCTAATTCATCTACATGTTTCCCAATGCTTGGTGTGATCAGTCTTTTAAATTTAAGCTATTCTAATAGTCGTATAGTGATATCTCATTGTGATTTTATTTTGCATTTCCCAGATACTAATGATTTTAGAGTGTTCCTACTTATTTGCAGGGTTTACTCTATTCCATTTTAAGAGTAAACTTTTTCAACTACACTAATATATATTATTAGATTTGGGGGTTTTTAAAATCATGAATAAGATAAAGGAATATCTTTGTACATGTAAGTTAAATGTGATATGATCCTACTATATACATTCATCAAGAATGGCATTTATTACATTGTACAATGTCTGTTTTTATAAATCTGCCTCTTCTCCACTAGACAGTGTATACCTCAAGAGAAAAAGTTTGTATCTTATTTACCTTTATATCACCCACATCCATTACATACAGTGCCAGGTTCACAGTAGGAACTTTGTAAATGTTTTATGAATTGAATTTATCTGTTTATTGTCAAGAGCTAGTCCTATGGTAGGTGTGTAAAGCATACTTCAAAGATTACATGAATGAGTAAATTTTGCACCTTGTACGATCAACCACATGATATTGGACAGCTCTCTTGCTCTCTTTGATCCCCAATTTTCCTGTATCCCAAGTGAGCAAGTTTGACTAGACACATTTAGGATCTATTTAATGCTAATATTCTATTGTTCTAAGTGTTACCAGTATCTCCAGACCTCACCAACATACAAGAAAAAAATCAGGTCATGTTGATATGAGTGCTAAAATTATACTGATTCTGAATTATAGTCAGATGAGCAGAGCATCTTGTCCTGAGATTTGTCATCCTAAATTTTTTTAAGATGCGTACTCTGAAAATCATACTGCCATGGATGAGAAAGTTGTATTTCACAAGAGGATGTAGAGTTCTGGGGTGACTCCATTCCTTCCCAGGGTTTGAGAAAAGATTTTACTTTGCATTCAATTAGTTGCTTCCCACAATTAAAATGAACAGTGATAGAAAAAGAAAAAACCTTACTCCAGACCTTTGAGATGGAGCTCTTAGGAGAAGCTCTTTCAGTTGAGTTCCACAAGGGGTGCTGGATCAGGAAGGTATCAGTGTCACTTGAAGTAGCCCTCTGTGTATTCATGCATGCCCCAGCCTAGAATCCAGTCTTGTTCATGGTGGGGGGTCATCTTTGGGTTTGTGGTAATCCTCCAGTAATCTACCTGGCTTCAGTCATAACAAACCCACCCTCCACCAGACACTTTCTAGTAACTTTAAACCTAGAAGGGAAGGTCCCCCATTTCTCCTTCCCCTGAGAAGTCTCCTTGGTTCCTTTGTAAACGTTTGTGTGCAAATAAATCCCTGGGAAAGGCCGTCACCTAATTCAGTCTATAGCACCATCTAAGCCCTGGAGTGGTATCTTCCAAAGTAGTCTCTCTGGACTGTACCAGATTCCCCATGTTCTTGTTTAATATTCTTTGGCTTTACCCCAGAAAAAAAAAATCTCTGGAGAAGGGTCCTGGGCTTTGCATTTAATGCACTGGGTGTTCATTATGCATATGAAACATTTGAAAGCCATGGCCTTAGACACCTCACTCCCACACTCCCACCACATAAAATTTTAATGATATATAAGTTGCTATACTTTTCCCCTAACAAAGACTTGGTGACACTTGGTTTTCAACTCTCTAACTAAAGGATGCTTAAGTGGTTCTACAAGAGAAAAGGAAGCATATTCAAATGGCTAATGGACCTTCCTTTTATTCATCAGCAAGTATTTATTGATTGCCCATGGAGCTAGACACTGTAGTAGGAGCTGGGCTTCAGCAGCAGACAAGGCAGACACAGTTCCTGACCTCACCGAGCTTACATTCTAGCTGGGGAGAGACAGACAAAAGTAAGTAAATAAAGAAAAAACAAAATAGCTACAGAGTGATGGTACAATGGAGGAGATAAACAGATGTGACAAGTAACTTAGGGAAGGGAGCAAGGAGGGCCGTGGGGATGTCCTCTCTGAGGAGGGAGATGTGAGCTGGGGCCTAAGGCAGATCTGAGAGTGAAGCGTTGGGTAGGAGGCAACAGCCGTGCAAATGCCCTGAGGAAAGAAAAAGTTCTTAGCTCCAGAAATAGAACAAGGCCACATGGCTAAGACAAATGAATGAGAGGTGGGAAAAGTAGGCAGAAAGTCGGTCACGGTAAGGGATCTGCGAGACTGAAAGAAGATAGGTAGAGAGAGAGGAAAGAAGAAGAGGAAGAGGAGAGGAGGAGGAGGAGGAGGAAGAAGGGGGAGGGGAGAGGATGAAGGGAAAAAAGAGAAGAGGTGGAAAGGAGGGAGAAATAGTTATGTAGAAGGAAGGACGAAAGGAACGTAGATGATGGAGAAAGGAAGAAGGGAGGGAGGAATCCTTCCACTCTTTCTAGCGATATCGCCTAAATGAGCAGAGCAGGGAGCAGGAAAATGAGGTGCTTGGGTGGGATGCTTTATGGAAATTGGAAGTGAATTCCTTATCATGGCAGGTAATTAAGCCAAGGGAGGGAAGGCAGGTTCAAGAGTCAACAGAGTTTATTTATGGAGATGGAAAGAAGGCGAGAACCTGGTGACAATGCCAGGAGATGAGATTGGAATAAATGCAGAAAGCATTGGCACGTGGACTGTGTGACCTTACACTGTTCCTCAAATTTAATTTTGTTCAGACTCATATTAAATATGGAAAGTCTGTTGCTGCTTTAGAGTCATCTCATATTCCGAACAATGTCCTTGCAACAATCAGATCATTTTAGCTGCGTGGCTGTGCTGAAAGCAACGTTCGTTCCTTAATTTTTTTTCCTCTTGCCTCAGAATTATTGCAGTAACCACCTTTAAGCTTTTGAAAATTCAGGTCTTTTCAATAAAGAAAAAAATTACTTTTCCTGTTGGATTGGTGAGGTAAATTATATTTTATTGTAACAATTACACAATTACTTTATTGCAGACAAACCTGTCCTCATTCCCAGGGTTGCATATTAGAGGTTGTAACTATGTCTATTTTCTTTTCCTAAGATCTCAGATGAGAACTAAGTAGAGCTCAGAGAAGACCGTCAACGCTGATGGTGAATTATGCAGGTGGTCTGTTAGTGCGGGAGCCCATGTACTTTCCCGAGACGGTGGAAATGTTTTTCTTTTAACGTTATTTATTATAGGATGATTTGTGCAAAGATCATTTAAATGCTGCATCTGAAATATCAGTTGCATCTAAAGAAACCTTGTGGTGTGGAGCGTTTCAAATGATAGATGCTCAGTTAAAAGGCAGAACTGACTGAAGGGGGTGAACTTTTAGGGTAGCAATTACAAACTCTGATGTTCACAGGGACGAATCAGGTGACCCGAATGTGTGAACCGCGGCTCACTCTGCCTCTCCTCCCCCACCGCCTCTGCTCTCCGCACACATTTAGTGGATACACACGTGCAAAACTTTTGAGTTCCTTTTAACTGCATTGTCACATAAAACAACAGCAGTTAGAGACATAAAACTGAGAACTAACACTTGGCCTAAGTGTCTGGAAACTGACAAGGAGTGACGGGAACCCTGGCAAACTGGAGATCACCTGCTCCTTCTAAAGGGACAATCTCTACTCAGCCCTAGCTGATTATTGCCTGGATGTGACATCAACCCAGTAGTGCCAGATCATTCCATGTCTTCAGAGAGAAGTTACAAATCTGTGTGTGGGTGTGTATGTGTTTATTTTATTTTATTTTTTAATGTGAAACCTCCATTCTTTTTTGGTTAGCAATAAATTCAAACATTTTCTTAACTCTGTTTAGGTCCCACTGTGTGAGCCAAATTGAACACACCTGTGCGACAGTCTAGCCTGCTGTCCTCGGCTTTTGTCCTCTGTTGAAGGGGAATAGCTGTGTTCTCTCGTTCGCAATGTTCCACTTCTCCACCTCCAAATGCAATCTTAGCTTAGTGGAAATTTGGAAGAAAATCAAACAAATTATATGTTTATGAGCTCAAAGACAAGTTCTTGCTGGATATTAGAATTTCCAAGAAAGGTCAAATTTGGAGTCTTATCAAATGTTGTCTCTATTACTCATTCTTGAAGAAGCCTGGTTTTATTCACAGCCGTGGCTCTTAGTTTTGAAAAATACCTCCAGCTCTGAGAAGAGATATTTTATGTGACATGGTAGCAAAACTCAGATATTTTCCTGTTTAGATTTATGGCTATTTCTTGCTCTCAGAAGGGCCGCTGCTGGCTCCATCAGGGAAATGGTGAATTGTCTCTGACAGCAATGAATTCACTCGACGTACTCTTAAACCTTCCCAATTACTGGCTTTTTCCTAAGCCTCAGAGTACATTAATCATAGAACTGAGAAGAGACTTATTATGACCTTCTTTTGTATCAATCTTACATACATCCTCCATGTGAAAAAGCTGTCTGCAGATGTGTCCAGTATTTTCCATGAGAATTAAGGTAAATCAAACAAGAAATGAAAATGGTAAGTTAAGAATGTGAAGAAAGGAAATTAGAACCTTTTGAGGATGGGGCAGGGTGTCATCATATTCCTGTTTAACGGGTGGATTTAGTCGCTGTGGGAAAGACAGAAAGAGAGAGTGAAGGAGAGAGAGTTTTGCTTGTCATTTCAACCTCAGGGAGTGATGGGAGACGTGAATCTGCTTTTGCTCAATTGCTTTATATGCCCATGTGCTCCCAATATGAACCTCTCATGGAAAATATAGGGCTTGAAAATGCATTTGTTTGAAAACATGACCCATAGTAGCAAGCCAAGTACATCGTTTAATGCTCAATTGAGAGGATCTGGATATACTGGCCTCCTTAGGAGACAGTAATTTGGTACCCAATGTGGCACCTTCCTGAGATATTTTTCAAGGGTAGATGTGACCTTTTACATTTTTCACTTTATATGCTGACTTTGGAACCTCTGCGTGAGATACTGCTCTACAGTACGCTGGGTCACTCTCAACCACCATCATGACTACCATAACCTCCGCCGTGGCCCACAGGAGATAGCCTAACTCAGATCTCTTTTTCTAGACTCTACACTGCTGTCACTCACATTGCAGAAGCAATTGAGGAAGCTGCTTTCTTGGGCTGATCCATTGGAGCATTTAAAAAAGAAGAGGTAATTACACCAGGGATGATTTTTTTTTTCTAGTAACTTCTCCTATTCCATTTTTTATTCCGCATTGAACATGAACACCATGCTAAGCGCTGGCCATTTAAAGGAACACATTTCTTGTCTGGTGAGCATGCTGGGTGCATCACACCATCTCAGCTCTTCATCTGCTAAAAACTTGCCACAGATAGAAGCAGCCACCCATTAGGTACTGGAATAGACTTCAAAGTGCCTTCTTCAGGAAAATAGACTAGGTCTTTTCCCCCCCTTCAATTTAAAGGTGATTGGGAAGAGGTGATCAGAAGAGTAAAAGTAAAAGAAAAGCTATGAGATTTTTAAGGGGAAATTGGAGAGTTCAATTGCATCTAGACAATCATGGAGCTTTAATTACATACCTACTATCTGCTCAGTTTTGTATTAAATGCAGTGAAATAATATGAAAAAGTAGGAGCTGACAACAAACTTGACAATATAAAAGAATGAAATATCATTAAAAGTACATAGTAGAATAATTATCCATTTCCTTAGAGCTTAAAAAGCACTTCAGAATACATTATCTTCTTTGACTCACTCAATTACTCTTAGACAAAGATTATTATCCTAATCTAATAGACAAGGAAACTGAGGCTTGGATGGAGAGAAATACTTGATCTAGCTAGGCAGTGACTTAACCTGGTTTTAATCTGAAATGTTTTAATTCTGGATGCAAAACTCATCCTGTGGAAGTTGAGAGGCAGCATAAGTGACTGGCATTGAAAGGTAATTCTCTGTTGGTGTCTTGCAAACAGAAGTACTGATTGCTTTTGTTCCAAACCATCCTTCCCAGGATATTTGTAGAGCAAAGATCTTGAAAGGTAGAGATTGCCCCGTCCCCCAGGAGTAGAGAACAGGCTTATTTACTGTCTGGTGCAATAAAGATAATGTCTTCCTCTAGGACAAAAGATCAGTCCCATTATAAAAGATTCATGTTCTCTAATTAGAAACTCTACAATCTAACCCCTTAAAAAAAAAACTAGCTTTATTGAGGTATAGTTTACATACAGTAAAATTTAACAATTTCAAATGTACAGTTTGATGAATTTCAATGAATTTATATAGTAGTGTAACTACCAGCACAGTAGAGGTAAAAAATATTTCCTTTGCCTTCAAAAGTTCCTTCTTGACCCTTTGCCGTTAATTTCCTCTATCAAACCTACTGTCTCTCGTGACCACAGATTTCTATCCTTTTAGTTTTCTATTATTATAATTTTGCCTCTCCTAGGATTTTATGTAAGTGGAATCACATAGTGTGCTGTCTTCTACTTCTCTGATCTCTTTCACTTAGCATAATGCTTTTGAGTTTCATCCATGTTGCTGTGTGGATCAGTAGTTCACTTCTTTTTATCACCGAGTAGTAGTATATGATCTATATTAACTTGTTTCTCCACTCATCAGTTGAGGGACATTGACATTGTTTCCAATTTTTGGCCATTGTAAATGAAGTTGCTATGAATATACACATAAACATGTTTGTATAAGCATATTTTTTCATTTCTCTTGGGTAAGTTTCGAGTAGGATTACTAGGTCAAATGGTAAATACGTGTTTAACTATATTTTTGGAAAAGGCCAAACTGTGTTCCAATTGCTTTACCATTTTTGCATTCCCACTAGCAGTGTATGAGTATTCTAGTTTTTCCACATCCTTGCTAACACCTGGTATGATTAATCTTTTTAAATTGTAGCAATTCTAGAGGGTATGTACTGGTATTTCACCGTGGTTTTAATTTGTGTTTCCCTAATAGCTAATGATGTTGTGCGTGCTTTCCTGGGCTTATTGGTCATTTCTGTATCTTCTTTGATGTGGTATTTGTTAAAATATTTTGCTTATCTTTTAAAAACTGGATTGTTTTGTCTTTTTATTATTAGGTTGGAAAAGTATTTTTATATATTCTGGAAAGAAGTTCTTTATCAGATTATGTTTTGCAATTATTGTTTCTTAGTCTGCAGCTTGTCTTTTCATTTTATTTATAGTGCCTTTTAAAGAGTAAAATCTGTAATTGTGATGATGTTCAATTTGCCAGTGTTTTCATGTCTGATCTCTTTGTGCTTTTTGTTACCTATATAAAAAAAAAAGTCTTTCCATAAGCCAAGGCTGCTTATATTTTCTCCTATGTTCTCTTCCAGAAATGTTATAACTTTAGCTTTTACTTTTAAGTCTATGATCCATTTCAAGTTAAAAATTTTGTATGTGGCATGAGCTAAGTAAGGGTTAAAGTTCAGTGTTTTGCATATGTGATAATTCCAGCAGCATTTGCAGAAAAGTTTATCCCTTTCCCATTGAATTCCTTGGTAATTTTGTTGAAAATCTATTGATCATAAAATTGTGGGTCTGTTTATTGACCTATCTATTTTTACACCCGTACTATGTTGACTAAATTATTACAGCTTTATGGGAAGGTGATATAATTTCTCCAACAAATAAAATGCACTTTCCCCAGGTTGCACAGCAAGATATTAATAGTACCAGTCCAGGGCTAGAATTGACTTATCCTTACTCCCATCCCACCTCTCCGCTCCCTCACCCTACATTGCTTCATGGTACCTTTTGTTCCTGAGTTCCAACCTTTTTCAGTTCCCCTAAGGCAGAGGAGAGTGAAAATGTAGTGACATATAATCACATAGTGTTTAATTTAATATGAAACAGATTTTTTTTTCTTCATCCTCTTTCTCACCCTTCTCAATATCCAAGTCAGCTTGATGCTCTAGGAAAATGAATTCCGTCTATACCTCAGTTGAATAGAACAAACTGATCCCAATCAGGAATGATCATTGCTCTGTGGAAACATAAGCCAACAGTACCATACGGTGGGCTGGCTGGTGGACTCTCCAGAGTCACACATGGGGCGTTTTCCTTTGGCTTCCCTCCTTGATCAGAACTTCTCTGTGTGGGAACAGATGGCTGGTACAATATGGAGAAAACAGTCACATGAACCTGCTTCTATTTTGCTAAACTTACTTTCCATAGTCAGCAAACATGAAATGCAGGACATGTGACAAGACAACCAACATGGGGTTCACAAATAGGTGTTCTCTCTCATGTATCCTCTCCACTCTGGAGTTCCTGCTCCAGCCACTGGCATTCTTGGAGACCTTGGGGCTGTCGCAGTACTTGGAATACTGGGCAGGAATCCGGCCAGCAGAAAGAATCCAAAACTAGCCTTTATTGAAATGTAAGCTCTAGTTGAGAAGTAAGTGCTGTTTGAAATAGGTATCTTAGCCATGTTTTAATCAGATTCCACTATCATTACAGTTTTGTGCCTCTTTAAATTTAAGCTTTTAGTGGAATCTCGCCATCCTTATTTCAAAAAATCCCCACTAAAATATCGATTGGGAATTTTGTAGTCTAAAGGGGAGTGTTGGCATGTGTGTATCTGTGTGTGTGGAGGGGGATGTGTGCAATTGCGTACATTTAACGTGAATGGAGTATCAGAATTTTTAACCTCATTGGAAAGATTTGAAAAATCATAATTAGCAAACTCAGAAGGAGAAAATAAGGGAAGGGTCATATATCATTTATAAATATATCGTGTATGTTATAATCTAAGGACTTGGATCACCCTTCCATACCCGTGGTAACCCTTTCCTCATCCCCACTCCTCAAATAAAGGAAAAAAGATCAATTTAGTATGGAAATTTTGGAATCTCATGCATTGACAATCTATTGTATTTACCTACAAGGATACTAAAATGTCAGTTAACTAAAGGACTCTAAGAAGAACATTCTAGTGATTTTATTTTTCTGTTTACTTGAGGGGTTAAATAGAATCTCCCTCTTCAGCTTTTGAAAAAACTTCCGAAATGCATGAATATGCTTTCCTGTCTTCATAATTCCAGGGAACATAATTGTATTATTCTCATGACTCAGGATCTGAAGATTTAGGGGTCATTTGGAAAATGCATCTCATTATTTAAGGCTATAAGAGCAGTGGTAGAATTGTGGGTGCTCCGCTGAGTGAGCAATGACCCCCACCCTCAGTTTTTACATAGCAAAATGAAGGAATAAATTTTTCAAGCATGTTGTATAGAGCCCCCAGACTCCTATCTGTCATGCACAGCCTGAGATGTTTTGAAGTTTAGTTGCCAATCATCACATCAATCCCAGGATGTAGTTATTATCATCCTCATTTCATACATGTCAAAACTAAGACTAGAGGGACTGCGTATCTTGCTCAGGGTCATAGAGTGAGTAGGAAACAAGACTGGAAGGAAATTCTGCGCCCTTCCTTTTCCCTGTATGCCTTGCCACTGGGTCCAGAGTTGTCTAATTATGGTAATTTCTTGCAACTTGGCTTTCTCTTTCCACTGGCTTTTTGGGTCCTGTAGGAATCTGACTTAGGCTTGCCTTTGTTCAGTAATGCTTGTTAAAAAATTTTCTCACCTAATGGCTATTATCTAAGGACCCGGTGCTAACTAATCTGAGTATATTCCTATTTTGGAAGCTGTCATATAGAAAAGCACAACCTACTTTATTAGGATAAGCCGTATAATCGTGGCAGGAAGGCCAAGGGGATTTGGGGTTACATGGCCTTCCTTGTACCCAAATCCCACCATCTAGGCAACCCCTACCAATTCCATGTGCAGAATTGGATGATCCTGGAGGAGCTGCCAAGGGCTTCTTGCCATACATCATGTCCCGGAGCTTTCAGATTTGAATGGATGTGGCAGGCACTAAAGCTTTGTCTCCTAGGAGGACAAGGGTCACTGCATGGCATCAGTAGCTCCAGAAAAGGAAACAGAGTTGTTGGAGGTCAGCTGTCTTTTCCCGTCTTCTCATTAGACCAGCACTCCTGTGGATAGGAGTTTATCAGCATGTTCCTAAACAGCAACCTACAAGCATACAAGAGATATTTTGGCTGGCTCATTTGTCTGCCCCATAAAAATAACTTTACCCTCTGTATTGAAGGGCACAAGCCAGGAGGTGTTCAAAACTTCCTGCCATGACTTCTTTTAAAGGTCCTGAGGTTTGCTCATGTTTTTTCCCTCTGGCTTGGGCTTGTTTTAGGAAGTTGTCAAACAGATTGCAAAGCAAGGACTCCAAGCTTATTTCTCATCCTGTTTTGCTTTTAGCTTTTAAAAATTAAAGGTATTACATCTTTATTGTAGAAAACTTGGAAGGAACAAAAACCTATAGAGGAAACAGAGTAATTGTTTTAAAATGCAAATCGGATCCCATCACTGGGGCTTGAAACGTCAATGGTTTCTACTCACACTTAGAAGAAAGTACAAATGCCTTCCTCTTGCTTACGAGGTTCTGTGTATTGGTATGCTTAAGTACATTTTTAATGCATTTTTTATAGTTCTAAGAGTACTATTTCATAAGAACTTTACCATTCCACTGGGGAAGGTGGGGACTCTACCATAACTTTATTGCATTACATGGATATATCATAACATACCCCTTTTCCTCAAGTTGAATAATTAGGTTATTTTCAGTGATTGCCTTTTATAAAGAGCACTGCAAGGAATATCCCTGTGGGTAAACATTTATTTGCATTTTTAGATTAGGAAGACTCTTTGTAGCAATCAGGAGATTGAGCAGGCCATTTAAATGAGATAACGAATGAAAGCATTTACTGTACTTAAATATACATTATCGTAATCAACATAACTTACTTAAGCTTCAGATTCCATTCGTTCCAGCACTGACTTTAGGGATAAATGGACTACCTCACAGTATCACTGAAATCTAACCTTCTAAGCAAACTCTCCCCCAACCTGCAATTTATTATGATAAATGTTACTGGGCCAAGGTGTACAGTGGCAGTGCTGTTCTTGCTATGGCCTGTGTCCAGGTCCTTCGAGGAAGCTAAGTAGGGTTCCTTCCTCCCTCTCATTAAAGGTGATGTGGCATCAACACCAGCTGAGTAAGGGGAGTCATTTTTGAGGCAAATGTCCCAGGGAGCACAATTTTAGATGTCTCATCAGTGGTCCCACGGGAAGGTGCCATTAAAATAAATTATCTTATACTTTAATTGATGCCTTGAGAGAAGCTTCCATTTCTCTCTCTCTCTCTTTTTTTTTTTTGTAAGCAGAAAGCTTTGCAGAAGTTTGTTTACATTTGACAGGGTCAGGGAAAGATGGGAAGGAAAAAGGAATATTGCTTTTTAGTTGTAGCTTGTTTTTTAAAAATCCTATTCACTTGCAGTTTGCATACAGTTTAATCTTTTCATTTTTATGTTCTTTCTGATTTGAAAAATGTGTTACTCTATCACATAGTAAAAGAGAAGAACATGCTTGTGGTAGGTAGGAAATGTCTGAGGAAGGGAAGGCTACGAAACAGCAGGAGAACATGGCAGAGCCTAAAGAGCAACCTGGGCCGCCCTCATCCCCTCAGTCTGCCCCATCTCTCTGCTATCATATCCTGCATCTGAGGTCTCAAATGCAAATGTCTGCGTGATCCAGGCAGGTAGCACAAATGCAGAGGAAGCTGGAAGGACACTTATAAACCACTGAGCAGACCGTGCAAAACATGTCTGTGGGCTGAATGCAGCCCAGATACAGGTAATACAAATGCAAGTGTTTCCAAAAAAGATGGTAAGCATTGTGTTTAATAACACAAACTAAATAAGCTGATATCAGGCCTAAAATGTGGGGGGCCATTCTGGTATATATACACAAGCTGAGTGACATATGACACACATGTATATCTATAATAGCAGGTGTCTGTGTCGTGGATGGGCTGCATTCTGCAGGACCTCGGTTTAGGACTTTTTCACTAACAATGGGGCGATGTTTAGAATATCTGTTAACATCTTACACTTGTTTCATGGAATACATTTGGAAAATGGAACATATTCTGTAATATTTAGTGTCCCTAATATCCATATAAAAACATAATTATAAGCATCTTCTGCTTAATATCAGAGCAGTAATTTGTTCTTGAAAAATTAGATGTTCTATGCAAAAACACTAACCTAGATCATATTTCCAATTATTTTAAATGAGAAAAATTATAATACATTATTCATGAATCCCATCCCCCAACTAATTTCCTAAAATACAATTTAAACACAAAAATATCTATAGGTAACAGTTTATTATTTAGGATGTAAAATGCTAAAAACATTGTTTCCTAATAACCAGATTATCCATGTAGTTGTTGGCAAATAGTGGGTTTGTGTACAGTGGCAGGAGACCCTGATGCCTCTTTGCACTAACAACGTTCCCTTTGATGATAATCAGCACACCTGTTATTTGTATTTAGTATGTAACTTCAGAGTTTTCTTCATATATTGTTTTGTTAAAAATATGTATTGAGTATTTAAGACTTTAAATATAAAGTTTTCATATGTAACCAGTAGGGAAAACATTGTATTGAAAGATATGTAAGTCTGATGAATTTCAGTATTACAAAACCAAGAGTCATTCTATTAGAAAAACATCAACTCTAGAGGTAGTTTGCAGGGTATGTCTACAATGACAAAATGAGCTATTTTGTTCATAAGCATAATAACATAAGAAAATACTTTGCTAGAGGTGTCTAGCACAATTTCTGACACTTAGAATTCTATTCCTATTATGGCTTTCATTTTCTCTTAATAAATTCTACCAATAAATTCATTAATTGGGATTATGTTTATATTGTGAATTAGAAAACCTAATGTATTCCAAGAAATATTTTTCAACCTCAGTTGTAAGTTTAAGTTCTTACCCACACTAAGTCAAAGCATGTGTCTGGGCACCTGCTAGATAAAAATATCCCAGTTTATGAGGACTAGTCAGAGTGTGGTTTCACAGGGAAACATAATCCAATAATCAAAAATCTGTTAAATTCAATATGGTAAAGTAAGCTCCTAATAGATCTACCCTGCCGCTAAAGACAGCTATAAACTCTGGAACAATATTAGAAAATCAACTACCTGAAGAATATGATAAATAAAAAAAAACAGGCAGGTTCCAGAGAGTGATAGAAACTTAGAAAAAAGGACTACTAGCACAGGGTAAGTTTCCTATTAATACGACTTTTAGCCGAAGTATAGGCTAAATTGGTGCCACACGTGGCATCTAGAACATTGATAGAAAATCTTAAGCTTTTGTAGCCTAAAGAACCAGAAGACAGAGCCCAGAAAGAACCAGGGGCAACCACAGTCATTAGGGAGTGAGATTGGGGTCCTAGAAAGAAGAGAACCAAAGAGGAGCTCCACATTCTGGGTAAACTCTTCCAAATCTCTAGATAATCCCTGAACCACACATGTGCCTGTCAGACTGCAAACTGCTCAGCTAAGGAGTAAAAAGTCTAAGCAGATTTGAGCTGCTGCCTAACAGGCTCGATTTGAAATTGGATTCCAACCAAGTTCATTGTCTCCTGAAACAAATAAACCAAAAATGTCAACAATTTTTGGAGGAAGGTAACAGAACCCAGTCTCTACTATGCAACATTGCAATACTCAGAATATAATTGAAAATGACATGACACACAAAGAATAGAAAACTGTGATCCATTCTCAAGAGAAATGACGATCAACAGAGGCCAAACCAAAAATATTTCAGATGTCAGAATTAGCAGAGAAGGACTTTAAAGCAGCTAATATATCATTAATGACATAAAAGAAAATATGTTCATGCATGAGAAGATAAAAAATCTTAGCAGACAATGTTAGTGAGAACCAAATGAAAATCTTAGAATTAAAACAATGCAATATCTAAAATAAAATACATAAGGATAATTCTAACCTCTACTGTAATATAATTTGTTTATATGTAAAAAAATGCATGAATATGAGTATGCCTAAATCACAGAAAACATTTTTACATTCTTCTCTCCTCTTTGATCTCTCTCAGGGTTCTCCATGTGGTTGGCAAGCGCTGCCTAAAACATTCTTCTTCTCTCTATGCTATTTTCAACTTCCAGTCTCCCAAAGTGTTCATGATACCATCCGAAAAGCTTTTCTTTGTCCTTCTTCTCTCTTCCTGTCTCCTTTCTCTTCCCCTTTCCATCTTTGTCTGAACCCTGGATTCTGGTTTTTGCTCATTGTCAGGAGCACTCCAAGAATGGAGACTCGGATTTTGACCCAGTGAGTGACAGTGGTTTTTCTTTGAGGGGCGAGAGAGAGGGAGGGAGAGTGAGAAGGAGAGAGGGGGAGAATGAATGAGGTCTTCCACTTTTGACATTTTTTTTCTATTGATCATCATTTGTTCCACTTCCTACTCTTTTCTGTCCCTCCACTGTCTACACCACTGTCAGCTTCCAGTGTTTTGTGGACACCCAAGGCCACCACAGACCATCACCTGGCAACATTCTAATTCCTCCAGGTCACTAATAGGTACTTTTGTCCCTCTTCACTTAATAGGAAGAGTTTTACCCCTTTTTATGACCACTACTTCAGAGGAAGTTCCTACAGCATAGTTGCTATATTGCTAGTAATCTAGTTATTTTATTTATATTATAGTTCATACCTTACAAGGTGGCAAAACTGAGTAGTAGAACCAGGGCTGGATTGGAGTTTGGCGAGAGCCCAGACTCTCAGATGGAGGGCCTGCTGTTCAGTCTGCATCACTCTACCTGATGCTTCCTCAGGGTTCTGTTCTGTCAGGGTTCTTCCTGGACTGCCCACTTCTTGGAAATCCCCATCCAACAAGTTGATTCATATCTTAATTGCAGACTGGTTTCAAGTTCTTACCCACAATCCTTCTTTGTTCTTAGTAAATCTACAGATGTGCTGAACATGTATTTATAATTAACCCAGAATATTCTGTGACAGTGAATATATGCAGAGACATTTCAAGAAATTTCATTGAGAAATCTGGACTTCTTGGAGCATGAAGGAGACTTTCGTAGTGGGAGGTATGGCCAGCCATAAAAGTATTCTGGAAACATAGAAGAGGAAGCAGTGATTATATTTCCAACATTCCAAGGTACATTTTTTTTCACATTTAATGTTTCTATCACAATGTTGTGATAAATCAAGGATCATATAATTCAGGGTGTCCTGTAGTGAGGAAATAGGATACTTTCAACTAGGGCTGGGGTGAATAGTTAACTAGCATTAGTGGTGGAGGACGTTCTCATATAGAAAGTGGCCTCTACTGGACTTTGCAGAATAGTTGAACATTTGCTCGATAGAGTCTGACACAGAGAAGTATTCCAGGAAAAGAGACTAGCATGAGAAGACCCGAATATGGAGGGTGAGTTTCAGGGTCTTGAGGCTTTGTAAAATGTTTGGACCAACAAGGTGGGTTTTATAAATGGGATGGAGGATAAATTTGAAAACCTAGTTGTCTTTTTATGTATTGAAATCTAAAGAGATTTATTTTCATCTTATATTGGAACAACTGAAGGGTTTTAAGTTGGGGTGTCCTAATCACACATTTGATTTTCAGGAGACATTTGAGGCAACAAGACCAGTCAGATAATTCTAGAAATAGTCTAGCAAGAGGTGATATGCATTGGATCTAGAGACAGGAATAGAGAGAAATGGCGAAAGGGGGAATGGAATGAACTTCCCAAAACATATATAACAAAATATGCACGTGGGAGGTTCTAGGGGACAAAGAGGTCGAAGATGTATCAAGAGTTTCTACTTTAGTGACTAGTCAATGACAGAACCCTATATGGAGAGAGTAAATACAGGAAGAGAAGCAGGATTAAGGTTTTGCTGCATAGTATGAAAAACAGATAGGCTATATATATACAAACTTTGAATTGTCCAAGGAGGTAAAAATTTAGATACTAAGAACTTACGGACAATTTCTTGAAAGAGAGATTTGAACGAAAGATATGAATGGATTTTTTATTTTATTATCCATAATTCTGGGGGACTTCCTATATGCATGATTCCAGTCTAGGTGGTAATGATTCAAAGATGAAAGAGATGGAGGAATTGTGCCCTCAAGGAATTCATGGTTTAGGGGAGAAGCTACACAAACCCCCCTGAAGTCCATGTCTAGATGATTGGTACTAAAATTATGGTGAAAATCCTGTAGCAGACCCTGTTGTGCCCCAGCACATCTGCTCAGCTCTCAACATTACTATGCATGCCAAGCCCACAGCTTCCAAATTCAAGCACCTGCTTCTTCTTGGGGGCTTCCTCTGGCAATATGAACCTTGCAAAAGTGTCAGAGAGTTATCATCCCAGCCCCTAAGAAACTCACGACCAGTGACTGTGAGGAGTTGGTAGATAAATAGCTGAGCTACCATGTATCTCAGTTGAGATAACTAATGGACATATTCTACACTGCATTGCTTAGCTGTCAGTGACATTGAGCCTTGGTTACACACAGCATGGACCTGCTGGTTAATTCATCCTGAGTTGGCTTTGTTCCCTTCTTGCCACTCTTCTTCAGTCCCTAATAGTGCTTCCTGAGACCAACACCCAAATGTACTGTGGCTGGAGGTGCCACTTGGAGAGCTCTGAGCCTCTGTTTATGTACACACACACACACACATACACACACAGATATAGAGAGGGAGGTGCCCAGGGAGCCCCCAGCCATTCATGTCATTCTAGCCCAGGTATAAGGCATTGAGCAAAGAAGCCTCCAGATGATTTTAGGCCCTAAGATTTGAGTCACCCCTAGCCATTCCAGTCTTCTCAGCTGAATTTCCAGATGTAATGGAGCAGAGACAAGTTGAATCCACTGTGCCATGACTGAATTCCTGGCCCTTAGAACCCATGAGCATAACACATCCATTGTTTTACACCACCAAAGTTTTGGGTGGTAACTAGAATATTGACCTAGGATAGTAATGTCATGCAGGAAGCATTATGAACATTTTTGAGAAAGTTGAAGGTAGGGGTATGAATTATCTCACTTGAGGCAGAGAATGTGGCTTGATTATTTTCTACCATGCAGAGATGATTTACTTTCCCTAAAAAGGTGTGTATTGGGCTCACATCCTCTCTCCCACAATAGAACCAGCCTCGATCGATGTTATCTAAGAACATTGTTTTCAGGAAGTTACAAGGTCTGAATTAGGCTAATAAATTACAGAAGAACTACCCACAGGCCACTAGTTAATAAATTTTTAATAGCTTTCCCCTATCTAATAGTATTTGCTTGTGCTTTATCATTAGTAATCTGCATACATTTGGCTAGAAATATATGTGACCTGAAAATAATAAGATACTTGAGCGGAGATTCTGCCTGAGTTAAGCTCTAGATTCTATCTAGTTTGAACACGAGGTGAAGGGGATTAGTTCTCAGGTGATTGGAAATGATTTTTGTGTTGGATATGATGTCTGTCACATCCAATCACCTGGTGCCTGTTTAGGATCAGACATATGACAGCAGGTGGAAGTGTGCCTTTTGATCCCGAAATGGCAACAGACCCTCGTGTCTGCAGATTCATCTGACAAATTTGGCAGGAGGGAAGAGGTCTGGAACCAGAAGCATCTGCTACTGAGTTGGGAGAGCTGAAATAAATGCTTCTTGTTAAAGCTGTTTCCTCCCGTTGCTATTCTGTGAGCTTTCTCTGGACATACGATCAGACCCAAGCATGTTTATCAGTATTAGGGTCCTGGGATCTTCTGTCAATGATGCATTGGTGCTTCTGAGATTCCATTGGAATTAGGCCACTCCACCTCAATTTAAGATACATTTATACAGTAACATGTTGAGTGTATGTGTTTCTGTGCTGGGGACAACAGAGGAGACCTGAGCAAGGTACAGTTCATGCCCTCGTGACAGTCATTTTCCATCCAGTTCTTGGATAGGTGCCCCATCACCGGATGAGAAGCCTTTCTTCATACTGGATGGGTTATGTTTGTTACCAATTTTGAACGTCCATTTGGAAATGCAAGGAACAAATACAGCAAAAATGTCAACACAGTTACCTTTGAATGGTAAGATTATGGGTGATATTTATTTCCTTCTACTTTTTGGTATTTCCTGAATCTCTACAGTGAATATAGAATTAGTTTTCCATTGCTGCATAACAAATTACCATACCCATAGTAGCTTAAAACAAGATGACACATTATCTCTCAGTTTCTGCTGCTCGGAAGTCTGAGGTTGGCTTAGCTGGATTTTCTGCTTTGTCTCACAAGACTGAAAACAGATGTCAGCTGGGATGAATTCTCATGGGGAGCACAGGGTTCTCATTCAGGTGCGTTCAAGTGGTTGGCAGAATTCAGTTCCTGGGGTTGCAGGACTGAGGTCACTGTTTTCTTACTGTCAGCTGTAGTTCCTTTCCAGGTAGCCCCACTGGCAGTTCACAACCTGTATGTTTGCTTTCTTTCAGTGGAGCAATAGTGCATGAATTGCCTCTTTTGTGTTCGGCTGGAGAAAACTCTCTGTTTTTACAGGACTCATGTGATTTGGTCAGGCTTGCTTGGATAATCTCCCTATCTCAAGGTCAACTGATTTGGGAACTCTATTACATCTAAAAAATCTCTTCATAGCAGCACTTAGATTAGTATTTGATGGAATAACTGAGAGAAGGTGTTTGTTTACCCCAGGGGCTGGAAATCTTGGGGACCATCTTAAAATTCTACTTATTGCAAGCAAGTCTTACTAGGTTAAGCTTTAAGAACAGACTCCTTGGTTTTGAATCTGCCTCTGATGAGCTACTGACTTTGGGCAAGTTAATCACCTTCTTTGAGTTTTACTTATCTTTAAGATTGGAGAATAAGAATAATAATAATTGTCTAAAAGGGTTGTTGTAAAAACTGTTGCAAATATAAATGTAATACTGTTTTATAACAATTTTTCATGAAGTCTGGTTTACAGTGTGAGTATCAGAAAATACAAGAGTATGCAGTCATGCATCACTTAATGATGGGAGTATGTTCTGAGAAGTGCATTGTTTGGAAATTTCACCATTGTGCAAACATCATAGAATGTACTTACACAAACCTAGATGACGTAGCTTACTACACAACAAGGCTATGTTATAGCCTATTGGTCCTAGGCTACAAACCTGTACAGCATGTGACTGTACTGTATACCATAGGCAATTGTAACACAATGGGAAGTATTTGTGTATCTAAACATAGAAAAGATATAGTAAAAATATGACATTATCATCTTATGGGACCACCTTAAGATTAAAAGGTCCACAAAAACCAGTTAGGCAGAAAATAATTTGACCAACTACATAAGAAAGAGCTTCTGATCTTCTCACTTGTCCTTTCTTTTCCTGTCAATGGCTAGGGGCCTGCTTATTCCCTACCTCTGTGCAGTACTGGCTGTAGCAAGGTGGTTAAGTAAATGAACACACCTATGGTGCCCCAGCCTCTTTCCCTTTCTTGATACTCTGCTTCCACCTCCAGTGGGAGAAAACAAAATTTGCTTCCCCTTAGCTGCAGAAAACCTTGCTGAAATGCAGATATTGTCCAAAAAAAGGAAACATGCATGGCAGCTAACCAGGGCTTTCATTATGTTGAAAGTTCTGTAGTGGGACACCGGGAGACAGGCACAGAGATGGGAACATTTTGATGTGAGTATAAAAGAAGGACCAGGAAGTACCCGGTGAATGACCAACTCTTACCGGTATAAGAAGATGAAGAAAGTCATGGGAACATTATACAAGAGATAGAAAGAATAATAGGATCTTACTTCTAGAAAGACCACAGGGTCTATCTAACCACAGGGTACTACAGTCCCTACAAATATGTTCCGGAGAAGTGTCCTCCGCTGTCTGTTGGTCAGGTTGCTCACCACCTCACTTGGGTTCATTTCTGGTTATTGGAAAGTTCTGCTTGTCTGTGGAAACTCCTGCTTCTACTCTTTGGAATCCCCCATGGCAAGTGTAAACCTGCTTCTCCAGCCCTTGGGTGCTTGAAAGCATGGAAATGGGAAATGAGAGATGCCGAAAACAAACTGTGCCTACGTTAGAGTCCACCTTACTCTCTTTCCATCCTAGGCTGTTTATGCTCACCGGCTCCCACTTCTATGCTGCTCCTCATTTCTACCCACATCCCTATTCCCTATTTCTCTATCACCTTCTAGCGTGAGAATAAGATGACTGTGAGCAAGTCAGACCTGCCTGGATTCCCTGATGGGCGCTACATGCGAGGGCTGGGCTGCTGGATACCAAATTGTACTTTTCATTCTCATCCTTCAGCTGGAGCTACAGGAGTCGTGGAAGTAAATGGTCAGGGGAATGAGACCAAGTTCTCTGACAAATTTCTCTAGATTTTGCAGAGCTGATATTTAACCCAGAGTACATATTCAGGAAATACCTTTTAGAAGAATGAATGACAATATATAATAGCAGCTCCTAAAGGTAAAGATTGCGGTAATATGAATTATAGAACAGTAAGTATCTCTTTGTGCATTGAGAATATAGATATTTGATTTTGAGTTGAGCAAAAAAAAGAAAAAAACATAATAGTGTCTTGTAAAAATTATAGCACTAGCAGCTTAAGAAATATGTTTATTATGTGCTGAGTACTGCACGAGGTGATTTATAGCCATGATCTCATTTAATCCCCACTAGATTATAAACTACATAAGGATAGGGATTAAGCCTTTGCTATATGTTGCAGAATCCTCAGTGTCTAGCGCAGTGGCTGATGTGTAGCAGTACATAATGTCTGTGAATTATAATACTTCGCACAGACTTCTGGAGCATCGTCTATTTTGTACCAGAGCAACCTGACCAAAAGATACTGGATACTAATTCCTAATACCAGGGAATTATTAGTTCACAAAACACACAAAAATCCCAGCCCTCAGGGAAAGTAGCCCTTGAGAACAAAGACTAGATTCAGATAATCCTAAATTTAAATTCTCTCCCTGCCACTTTAACCATGTGACTTTGGGTAGTTATTTCATATCTCTTGGGATCTGTTTCCTCCTCTGTAAAATGGGCATGATAATAAATAGGGCCTCACTCTTGAAGTGGCTTGAAAATAAAAGAACAATTACTGGCCTGTGCTATGCCCTCCATACATGGCAACTGTTATTTTCATAATAGGTACTCTATAAGTATTAATCGAATGAGGGTAAGAATAATTTTTCCCAATGACTTAGATAGGAGGTGTATTCTCTGCTTCATAAATAAATATGAACTAGAGAGTGGTTTCCTAGGGTGACACATTTAGTAAGTAGCAGAGCTGGGATTTTTAGCCAAGTCCCTGACTTCGTAGTTCATGCCCTTCCATGCCATTTTTGCTATGTCTTCCTATTAATGATGAATGTTGGCAAACAGCATAAACACACTGGATACAATTCCTGAGAGGAACTAAGGCAGGAGGACAAATGCCATGTCGTTTCCCCATAAGCTGTGGCAAGTGAGGTGAAAAAGTATTACAGATTCCACTGGGATCCAGCTACCACTGTGGGAGTGTCACCCAATCTAGCTGCAAAGCATTGTTGTGTGCCAGTTGGAAGCGGGCTGCGTTTTCTGCATACGACAGCTGGTCTCGGTAGCAAGGAATGCCTCAAAGTTGGCACCATAATTCAACCCAGGATTCATTTGACTTGATTCACAAATATGCAGCTGAAAAACTACAACCAGAGAGATGTTGGGCTTAGAATAGGGTAAAGCAAGCAAAAGAGAAATGACACTTTATTATTTTTATTGCCATAATTAAAGGGGATGTGCCTAGCGGTGAATCTCCAGTTTGGTAATGCATGTTTTTGAACATGTGATTAAATAAAGTATATATTAACTTCTATTGATGTTGCTTTTGACCAACTGTCCTGTCCTTACAGGATTTTTAAAATGTTCCCATTCAGAGTATAATTATTACAGAGATAATAATGAGTCTTGTTTATGTTTCCTTTAGAATTATCTCCATTGCCACCTACTTCAGGATAAGTTCTGTGACTCATTCATTCCTATATTTATAAGCTTTAATTCAAATTTACTGAACACTTGGTATATGCTAGACACAGTTGGAAATGCTTGAATAGGGTCCTTGCTCTTACAGGATTTGAATTCTATTTAGGAGACAGACAATAAGCAAATAAACCAACAAGCAAGTAAATAAAATAATTTCAGAGAGAGATAATTTCTGTGAAGTGCTAGAATGTGTTGTGATGCCTCTTTGAAGTGGCATTTGAGCTGAATCCTGAGTGTTAGAGATGGATGTCATGGGTAAAACCTGAGGGAGGAAGTATCACGGGCATTGGGAATGGCTGGTGTAGGGTCTGAAGGAAGTGAGAGGGGTCTTTGTGGATAGATCTCAGAAAGTGGGGGAAGAGGCATGGAGATGAGCATGGAGAGACTGGCAGGGGCCAGATCACTAAAGAACTTGTGGGACTTGGATTTTATGAAAACATATGTTCGCACAAATATTCATACATCATTATTCATAATACCCAATATGGAAACAATCCAAATGTCCATCATCTAATGAATGGATACATCAAATGTGGTGTATGTGCGTAGTGGATTATTATTTGGTAATAAAAATGAAACGCTGTCACCCACTTCAACATCTATGAACCATTATCTAAGTGAAAGAAGCCACTTACACAGGACCACATATTGTATAATTACATTGATATAAACTGCCCAGCATATGTAAATCTATAGAGATATAAAATAGATTAGTGGTTGCCTAGGGCTGAGGGGAATGAAAGTTTGGGGGATTATGGTCAAAAGCAGCAGGGTTTCTTTCTGGCTTAATGAAAATGTTCTAAAACAGATTGTGGTGATGGATAGATACATGACTCTGGGAATATAATAAAGCCATTGAATTATGCACTTCAAATGGGTGAATTATATTTGAATTATATCTCAGTGAAACTGATTTAAAAAAAAAAGAATTGATTCTCAACAGGAAAAAATTAGAAACATATAACTGAATTAAGCTTTTGCTGTTGTCCAGGCAGGAGATGGTGGTGGCTTGAACAGGGTCATCTGGTCACCCCATTCGTTACCATTAGGTTGAAGTAAATATTCCTCTCATTTATTCCCATGTGTCAGTAATATTTTTCACATTACTCTGAAATGATCTGTATAGCTGTCTCCCTTACTATTAATACATTGTACACTTCTGCTGAAGGACTTTGCTCTTATCTCATGTTTTAGTTCCCTATACCTAGAATGTCTCCACACAGTAGGAATTGAATAAATGAACAGTGAATTGATCAGAGTCATCAGTTGATGGTGCTAAAAATGTCTCAGATATCTCTAGAAGGTAGAAAGCTAAGTGTAATTATAATAAAATTGTATCCAACTCTTTTATTTTCTCCCACCCACATCTTTATCTAGAATTGATTATACTCCACTGGTATTCTGGCCTTCCCAACTGATATATAAATTTGCCTAGAACAAAGAGTCCAGAAATAGACTCACATTACTACCTGTCCAAGAATGTATATGGCAGCTCTGTTCATCATTGCCCCAAATTGGAAAAAACCCAAAGCCCTTCAGTGAGTGACTGGGTAAACACACTATGTCACGTCCATACAATGGAATACAACTCAGCAATAAACGAAACGCACTTGATAAATACAACGGTTTGGATAAATCTCAAAGGCATTAGCTGAGTGAAAGTAGCCTTCTCTAAGGGTTACATACTGCAGGATTTCATTCACATGACATTCTTAATGAGACAGAATTGTAGTAAAGAAGAACAGATCAATGGTTTTCAGTAGTTAGGACTGAGGATGAGATACAACTACAGGTGGTAACATGAAGGAACTGATAGTGGGGTGATGGAACTTTCTGTATTCTGGTTGTAGGGGTTGCAAGATTTTATATATGTGTTAAAATTACTAGAATTGTACACCAAAAAGTTAATCAACTGTGAATTAATTTAAAAAATATAAAATACAAAAGTAAAATAGCTTTCTTGAATCCCAAGAGCTCTGGAGATGGATTCAGTAGGCATCTGGTTTGGCTCTGTTACCTATCACCAGGGTTAATTTAGGATTCCCTCTTTACTTCAGTCTTTTCGTCTGTAAAATGAGGACAACAGTATCTGTCACATGGTATGGAAAATTAAATGAGATAACACCTCATTTAATTAGGATCTTAGCACAGTGCTTGATACATGGTAAGAGCTCAGTAAACTCAGCTGTTTTTTCTGCTGCTCTTTCTACTGCTCTGTCCTATTATTTATTGAAGAGGACTCAGCCCATAAAAAATCAGTCTTATATTTTAATCACTAAAATATTGATATCGGGACATTTTGAGAAACAGCAACATGGAGTTAGCTCTGTGACGCTTTATTCTAAAATTGCATCTCAGGGCTAGGCGAGCACAGGTTGTGCACCAGTGCCTCCAGCAAACACAGGCCACTGTTCTGCAAGACCCCACTGTAGCTAATTTAGCTCCATCTAGAATCTCTGATCCTGCTGTTCCCTTGTTGGTTAACCTTGGAAGAAGGTTCAGCATAATAGATTAAGAGAAAGCCTCTTGAGAGGTCCTATGCGTCTGAGGATGGTTTCCAAAAGCTAATATGAATTACCATTGATACTGTGTGTATGTGTATGTGTGTGTCTGTGCATGCAAGCTTGGCAGTCTCCTAAATTCCTCTGCCAATAACTCAGCCACAGAAGCTTGGGTTTTAAAATGTTCAAAATTCCTATTCTTACCATCCCCTGATTGACACTGAGAACCCAGGACAGCTTCATATGTAAGTGCCTGATGTCATGATAATTTATAACTAATAGAGCTGGGATCCCCGATTGAGTATGTCCAATCGCTTAAGTTAATAGAGGAACTTTATCACGTGCCTCCAGTCCTTTGCCTTCTGACTTGCAGCCTTGTTCTCCCCATACTCCCTGAGCTGACGGATTCCCTCTCCCTGCGCTCTCCTGGGCTACAGCATCTCTCCAGGAGGAAGCAGAGGGGCAGTTCCTAGGCCATCCTGCTATCTTCTAATCAACTGCCCACTTGCCACTCGAGAATTTTATTAAATAGAGCTTCCTGGTGTGCATATTAGGATTTATTTATAAACACATCTGTGATGGGCGGGCCAGGCCGATGAAATGACTAGCTATAGGGAAGGAAGATATACGATCCTGGACAAGTCTCTTGTCTCTCTCTAGCCTCAGTTTTCACAACAGTAAACTGAAGGTGTTAGATCAGTTTATTTCTAAGGTCCCTAAGAGTTTTCCTATTTCAGGATTCTCATTCACAAATATGATATTTTTATTGGTGTTAAAGTTTCTTGCATTCTAAACATTGATTCTGTCTTGTTATTTTTTTTTCCTGAAATGATGATCACATTTAAATGGAATTAGAAGTACTATAATCTTTGTTGCATGATTCAGCATGGCTACAAAAAAATTAGGTCTTGAGCTATCAATAAATTAACATTGATTAGTGGTTACTGTTCAATGCAGATTTGACACAAAGCATGAACTGAAGAGCTTAGAGAACTGTGTTTTTCTTCTCAGAAGTGATTGAAAGGCATTAGGTTAGTTAAAAGGTGTGTATTCTCTGTTAGGAGGTGGGGTAGGAGGAGGAGGTAGAGGTGGTGATTGAGGGGCTAGGAGAGTAGGATGGGGATTTGCTAACCTCGTGTGACAGCACAGTTGCAATTACACAACCCTTCTCCCTTTGTGCTTCGACCAGAGCATGCTAGCTGTTCACCTTCCCAGTGCACTCCAGACTCACAAGAAATGATAAATGTTTGACTTAATGAAAAAGCCAGCTAACCTGGTTTGATCATTATGCTGTGTATGCTTACACCAAACATTACACTGTATGATTATTACAGTGTCAGTTATAAACAAACAAAAACCAAGCGCACTCCTTAGGCAGAGGGACATGCAGAGACAGCATCTTTAAATGAGAAATGACCATCTGAGTGGCCTTGCTGTTGTTTCAGGAGAATATAAATATTATACCTGCGTGTACAGGTCCCAGCACCAGGGCATCAGGGAGGGAGAGACAGGAGGATAAGGACAAAGCCGAAGTTGGCCAGCTGGGTCCAGTGCATTTTTTCTTTTTTAGAGCCAATAGTTCGCAATTCCACATTCACGGGTATAGGCCCTCGTCATGCAGCACTTGCACAACAGTGACATAAATCCTTGACCTTGCCCCGTTGCTCACTTGGGAAGGCCAGAGGACCAGTGTAGTCAGGATAAGGAACATCAAACTTGTTGGAAGACAGGAAGGTTGGGTCCTGACATTGTTATTTACGAATTACGTGACCCTGTTGCAGTCATTTTAACCTCTGTCACTCATGTCGTTATTATTTGGTTGAGCAAATATATATTGAATCCTTGCTCTGCCATCCATTGGGCTAAGTGCCACGTTTACACTGAGACATTCTTCCTGTTTTTATTAAACTCGGAACCTTAATGACTAATGACAGTAGGTGACATTTCTTGTGTGTGGTCTATGTATCAGGCCATATGCATTTTATGTGGATTATGATACTCTTCATAACATCTCCCAGATAGTTATTAATATCTCTGTTTTTCAGATAGGAAAACTGAGGCTCACGTAATTTAGGTAATTTATTCAAAATCATGGAGCAAGTGGCAAAATTAGTTCAGAGCTTTAGAATTTATGGTACTACGATGATACCTTTTGATTTTTTAATATAAAAATATAGATAATACTACCTACATAAATGTATTTCATTTCATTTTGTGATCATATATAGTAAACTATTAGACATCAAGAAAATGCGTTTAGTTATTATAATAGGTCAGCTGAATGGTGGCGTAGAAATAGCACAGGTGTGGGTCATGTCCTGCACTGGTGTGGCCCTGGGCAAGTCACTTTCCCTCTTTGGGCCTCATCTAACAAAATGGAGGTGATTATGCCCACCCTGCCTTTCTGAAAGGCTGTTGTCAGGATCAGAAAAAAGTGGCGAATGTGAAATTCTGTGTCTATCATAAAGGGCTGTAAGAATTAAAGATCTACATCAATATGTGACATTTATATTTTGATAGTCATCATGTAGCGTCTCAAGATGTTCTGTACGATAATCCCATGTTTATTAACGCTTGAGAATCTTAATCCTGTCTTCCTAAGAAGTGAACTTAAGCAGAAAGAGCAAAGACAAAGTTGCCTCATGACATATTAGAGTTGGCAAGTAACTTACAAACTTTGCAATGCATTCAAATGCAGTTGCTGGGTCCTGTTAATCAGATACTCTGTTGGCTCTAGACTGGGGCACAGGTGGCTACATTTTTAACACATACCCCTACCCTAATTAATTCTTATTCAAGCAGTATCTAGAGCATATCTTGACAATCTCTGATCTTATAAAGATCTTCCCTTTACAGACTGAACATGGGAGCACCTGGCTTCTAGGGCAACACTCTTCCTGATACAGTCCCTTGAGAATTAATCCATTAACTCAACAAGCAGTTCTGGAGTATGCACTGTGTGCCAGGGAGTTCTTCTGGTGCTGAGGACGCAGCAGCACGCACTTGGGCAAGGTGCTTGCCCTCGTGGAGCTGACATGCTCATAGAGGCAGACAAACTGTAAGGTGATAAACACATCAATGAATGACACATTGGGTGTGGTAGGGAGGAAAAGCAGATACAAGAAAGAAAATTAAGCAGGAGAAGGGGATAGAGAGTTATAAATGGGGTTAGGGCTCCCTCATAAAGTGATGTTTTAAAGAGACATGATGGAAGTGAGAGAGGCTCTGCAGGAAACTGAGGGAACGTAATTAGGGCAGAGGGAATAGCAGATGCAAAAGCTCTGAGGCCAAAGGGTGCTTGGTACATTGAGAGAACCGCACAGAGACCAGGGGGCTGATGCACGGGGAGTAAGGAGCACATATCATGCTTGGTCTCAATCTGCACCAGCTCCCAATGTCATAACCTGGCATCCTATGCCCTTCACAATGTGGCTCCAATCTCCACTTCAGTCTTTTCTCAACTATTCTCTTTAACCTTAGGTCAAGCTGGCCTCCTGACTTTGCACGGCCCTCTCCCTCTGGGCCTTTACTTCCTTGGGGGCTCTCTGATATTCTCTAAGGCGGTGGTCTCAAAGAGTCAAAGAGGAGTAGTTTTGCCCCCAGTGCATATTTGGCAGTGTCTCCAGACTTTTTTGGTTGTCACCATTGGGGGCTTCTACTGATGACCTGTGGGTAGAGGCTGGGGATGCTGTAAACGATGCCCAGTGCAGCCCCCACAACAAAGAATTATTTGACCCAGCATGTCAATAGTGCTGAGGTTGAGAAACCCTAGTTTAATGCCTCCCCATTTTTCAAAGCCAGGGCCCCTTTTGTGAAGCTTCCTTTAAGCCCATTAGCCCACCCTGTAGGTTCTTTTCTCTGAATCATGTGGCCCTTACATAGCATCTTTATTCGTTCTTTTTTTTTTCTTTTTTTTATTTCAACATGCTATGGGGGTACAGATGTTTAAGTTACGTATGTTGCTCTTGCCCACCCCCCCCAAGTCCGAGTTTCAAATATGTCCATTCTTCGGGTGGTGTGCATTGCACTCTATTCTGATATGATTGTGTGCACAAGTTTTGGAATTATGCAGCATGGGCTTCATTCTCAGTTCTATCTATCTATGTGATGTTAGGCACCTTCTTATCTATAAAACAGGAAAAATGGCAATCCCTACCTCATACATTGTTGGATTAAATGAATTAATACATGTAAATCCTTTACCATAGTGCCTGAGACAGGGCTTAGTAAAGATTATTATCATAATAAGAATCATTTAATTTCCTTAACTGGTTTGTAGGACCCTTGAAGCAGTGATTATATCTTGTAGTTATATCGTTATATCCTTTGTACTTCCTTGTATCTACAGGGCCAAATGAACTAGAATTTTTTCTTTTAAACCACAATTTTCTTGGTAATGATGAGATATGAGTAAGTTTTTGGTATATTTCCAAAAGATGGGCTCCAAAACTCTGGGAGTACGAAGTTCATCTCCCATGGAGAAAATAACCCGCTTGCCTAGGTCAATGAATAAACTCTTCCAGCTTACCAAATACCAATTCTTGTTCTAGAACAAATTCCTCTGGGGCTGTACCTGAGTTACAGAGGGTATCTTTCCTCCTTTCTATGCTAAGATAAGGAAGATAGAAAAATAAATGGTCAGAATAGAAAGTTAAGCACAGGCTGAGCCTGATAAGAAACAGGGCAGTGTGGGCCGTTGGTGGAGGAAGCCACCAAGGGAACAGATAAATGGTCTAAAGACAGCATGAGAGATGTTCATTTAGAAGCTGCAATCCTGCATGCCCATTTTTTTTTAAAGCCCTGATATAAGTTCAGTGGACTCTTGGTTGAATATGTCTCCTTTGCTCTCATCTCTCTTCCTGAGTAACGTGCTGATTTTCCAACTTGCAATCTAGAGATCAGAGCAGTAAAACAAGACAAGCAGAGGATAACAGATTTGTCTGAGCAAACACTCATTATTTCACTGTCACCTAATTTATTGTTTAAGCAAGTCCAGATTTCCACCCATGGAACTCACTTAAATTGAAAGATGCTTACAGAGCTCTGGACAGAAGCCGAGAACTGTGATCCCACCTCCACAGCCCCCAACGCCATATTTCCAAGAGGTATCAAGAGGGGGTGAATTTTTTATCTCATGAGCAGAAACAAGGTCCAACAGGAATGCTGGAGACAGGGAAAGGACTCTCTTAGTCTAATGAGCATGCTCCAACCTCAGTGGCCTGTTTTCAAGTGTGAGAGGGCATCACTCTTCTTCTTGAGGTCTCTGCATTCGCTCACCCACCTTGCCTGCTGGCCCTTCGGTAACAGGCATTGGCAGGAGGGAAATTTCCCCTCGCTGCCCTGGTTCAGGTTAAGTTTCCGCTCATACAATTTCATAGTGCCCTCCACTTCTCCTTCCTAACATTTAACACAATTGTAATGAGTATAAATTCTATTTCCCTCCCTAAATTGTAAGCTCCAGTAAGAGCAGCAACCAAGACCATCTTGCTCATCACTCAATTTCTGTGCTCACTATAGCGCCCGAAACATGGGAGTCTCATGACAAATATTTATTGAGTGGATCAGTGAAGTGGAAGTTAAAAGTCTTGAGTTTTAGGCCCAACTCTGTCATTGACTTGCTATTGACCTTGAGCAAGTGTTTTCTTCTGTAACATTGTTCAGAGCTACAAATCTTATATGGGCATGATTCTTTTTAGTCTCCACCGTAATCAAGTGAGGAGATGGGTATTATTTGTTATTCATGTTTTTTAGATGGTGGGAATACTAAGGCTCAGAGAAATTAAATGGTGAATCCAAATTTACTAAATATTTAAATCACCATGTTGTAGTGATATCTTATTTTCTCTACCTGTAACATGAAGGTGTTAGGCTCAATAACTTCTAAATCCGTTCTAACTTCTATTTTAAAAGAATGTGCAACTCTAAAATTAAACTGGCATGAGTAGGATAGAGTGGTTGGGAGTGGGGATTGATATAGAAAGAGCAGTTACAAAATGATTATTAATGATGAAGGTCTGGGGACACAATGGCCAGGGGACAGAGCAGCAGTGAGGAGAAGGTCCACCAATAAAAGTTGATGTGTCTGTTCTTGTTCCCACGTACCCAATGAGTTAAATGACTCCAGCAAGCGTTAGCAGCTGGCATAGCACTTGCTTTATACGATTTGACAAAGATCAGGCAGGAGTCAATAGTTTGCCAAAAGCTCAATGATACATTCTGAATGTGGCATATCATTTACAGTCACTCTCTCTCTCACTCCCTTTTCCCCAACACCCGTAATTTTTTTTCCCCTCTCTCTTCTCTGGAATTTCTTGCCATTTGACAGCAAAGCAAATGAGCTATGCCCAGTGAAGAATGAACGCACAACTCCAATGCCTTGCTTTGCTCACTGCTCTGTTTAATCGTGCATGACTTCCTGAGCAATCGGAGAAGGCATAGGATAGGAAGTGAGGCATGTACACATCCTCCAGCTCTCTGGATCATCTCCATCTGGCTTTAGAGAAGTTCGGATTCACAGACACCATGGTAAGCAAGGACAGTGACGATGTTGAAGGGCAAGGGGAGAGTGAATGACCAGGAAAATGGACAGGCAGGGCTTCCCTTGAATCTCCAGGTCTGGTGCCGCTGGCAGCAGGAAATGTGGATGCCCGGATTGAGCTGCTGATGCTGTAGATTCCTTCTCGGCTCTGTCACCAACTCCCGTGACCTTGGCAAACTCACTCTCCTGGGCTCAGTGCTTCCCCATCTATAAAGAGAAGATAATGGAGCATCACTGGGGTGCAGAGGCTTAATTATTGTTTGCAGAGGACTTAGATATTCTTGGATGAATGGCGCAATCAAGGTGCTGTGCAAAATATTATCATTTTGCATGTCAGTTAGCAAGATGGCTTACACCTGTCACTGCATATTGGGTGAGTCTTAATCAAAGAAGAACTATAGATACAGGGAAGAAGAAATATGAGGCTGGAGAATGGCCATTCCACAGAGATAACAGCTTTGCAATCCAATTGACAATACTTCAAATTTCTAACTATTCCCGACGTTAGCTACTGTGGCAGATGAAAGATGGCCACAAATTCTGTGATTCTCTTCCTACTGAGAAGTGAGGGCTGTTTCCCCTTCCCTTGAATCTGGGCTAGCCTGTGATCACTTCAACCAGTAGAGTATGGTGGAAGTCACACTTAGGCAAGTCTAGCATTTAGGAGGACTTTTGGATTATATGTCTCCATTTTACAGATTAGGCCCAAGATCACCTGGCTGGCTCGTACCAGACTGAGACTGAGCTCAAGGGTCCTGTTTTGACAGACTTTTTAAGATAGGTGAGTTCCCTGCAAAATCGGCTGTCTTTCAGACCCTATTGGTCTGATCTGGCTCATAATAGGGGGCTGATTTTCACAGGTCCTGGACAAATTGCTGCTCATGGTGCTCAGGTCAGTCATTCACTTCCTTTGTGGCCAAAGCAGCAGCACCCCGAGAAGGAGGTTGCCGAAGGATAAGAGACTCTGCTCCTGGCCCCTTCTAGCCAATTCCAAAACTGGTCACAGTGGACAGAAAGAATTGGTTGGTGCCTACTGACCCTTGCTCACTGGAGAACAAATGAATCTAAGCCCGTATAACTTCTTCTTGTTAAGTTAGTTATGTTATCTTCAAATGATCTCAGAGCTAAAGGGATGTTAAGACATGATTTATCCAGCTCCTTAATTCTAGAAAAGTGAACTGCTGTTAACATTCTCTCGTGGATGTTTATAGATCTCATCAACCACTAGCTTTCCCTTTGTTTACTACACTTTAATACATCGGCCTTCTTTCTCTTTCTGAAATATCCAAAGCTTAGTCCTTGTTTACAGCCTTTGCACTTGTCATTACTTGTACTATCTAGAATATTCTTTCCTCATATCTTCCCAAGTTTGCCACCCTTCATTTGGCAGTCACTTACAGAGCACTTACTATGTGCCAGGTACACTATCCTAAGCTCTTTACATATGTTAACACATTTAATCCTCACAATCGTATGAGGAAATTGAGGTGCAGAAAGGTTAAGTCATTGGCCCAAGGTCACACAGCTGGTAAGTGATAAAGCCAGGATTTGGACCCAGACACTTGGCTCTGTAGCTTAGATTCTTAACTCAGACCTTGCACTATTTCTCCTTCCTGATATTGGGGCCTCAGATCAAAAATCACATTACGCTGTTTTACATTCTCCATGGCACTTATCACCATTTGAATTTGCCATATTTGTTTGTGTGTTTGTTGCTCATTTGTTATCTGCACTCCCTTTCCCAGGCACATACGCTCTGTAGGTAAAGTTACCTTGCTTTTCCTGTTTACCATTTCTAGTGCATTTGTGGAGCAAATGAATAGATAGAGATCTAGAAGATTAAGTAACATCTTGGGTAAAAAGGCAATTGGGCAGAATGGTAGCCCCAAATTTAATTTAAGCCCTAGTTTCTTTCCATTTCTTCTTTACCATTTTTTCACTTTTGCTCTGTCTTGAAGAAGTGCACATTTGAGCAGGAAGAGCACAAATCTTAAAAGAACAGATCTGACTTTAAGTCTGTTAGTCTCTGCCAATTGCTAGTTATGAAAACTTGGGTAGATCATTTAGCCATTCAGAGTCTATTTTTTTTTTCTTGGAAAATGGGGGAGTGGGAAATTCCCATTTTTTCATGGGGCTGGAGAAATAGCAATAATAGTAGCAGCAGCCATAGCTAATGTGCTAAGTCTATTTCTGGATGGTCTCATTTAGTACTTCTCAAAACCCTATGTTGTAGGTAGAGTTACCAGCCCAGTTTCACAGGTTAGGAAACTGGGGCACAGCAAGGTTTAGTATGTTGTTCAAATAAGAATAATATTTTGAACCCATATAGTCTGATTTCAAAAATTGAGTTCTTAACCACTATGCATGTACATGCAAAGTACAATGAAAAATGTCAGTGATTATCATTGTTACAAAATGCTGCATAATGTGGAATTGGTGAATGCTTCTTGGGCTTAAATCTATAGCCAAAAGCAGCACTGTGTTTGGCCTGCTCTGGGTGGAAGTTAGCACCTTGTAACAGATGTGATTCTCCCTGGCGGGGGGCTGACAGAATGATAGAATATTGCTCCCAAGTTGGCAGGGTGGGCAGAGATGAAGCAGGAGGAGAGAAAAAATGAAGGTTAAACCCTCTGAAGCTTTCACAGAGAAAATGCCTTCCTTTCCCACCAAACATTAGTTGGCATTTAAGAAAAATTATACAACACCAACTTCCATGTAATAAATTGGCTTACAGCTGATGCTGTGTTTCACATCTTTTTAAAAACTAGAGCAATATGTTGGTAGAATAAACACAGTTGTACTTGAGCACGTAAAAATTGAGATTGATACTAAAATACCTGTTTCCTGTTGTGTGTACCAATAGAAGATATTAGAATCATTTTTACTGATTACAGTAATACATATTGCTATTGAAATGAACAGCCTCGCTTATAAAAAACCTATGAGTATTATTAGCTTCTTTGCATGATAGTGGTTTCTCATACATTTTTAATGTTTTAATCTGGAAAACTCATTGACATTTCATGTTGGAAATACATGGAGCACTGTGTTGCAATGTGGCTTCTTAGGGACTAGAATATGTCAAAATATTGGGCTAAGAGTATCAGAGGTAGGGGAAAAACGCATGGATTCAGCTTTAGCTAGGATGAGTCCAGGATTTCAGAACTTAACTCTTTATTTATAAATATGATACCTTAGGAAGTGATAAAAGCTAACGTTTGCATAAGTTGTTACAGTTTACACAGGTTTTTGCATATCTTCTTTCATTTGACCTTGGAGTTTATTATCACCATCACAGATGTGCAAATTGATGTGCAGGAAAGATATGTTACATGCCTACGTTTATATCATTAGGTCCTGGAAGATTTTGGATTTGAACTGACGTTTTCTGACAACAAATTTTTGCTTGTCTTCTTATATACAGCTTTCTCTGATATTTTGTCCCATCCCACGACAGGGAATAAAAACAAAAGATTTGGCTTATGAATCCGGTGATATTGCTAGAAGTTTAAGTGTCATCTTAAGTGACAAAAATAATGTAGTTTCTCTTTCCAGAATAGTATGTAACATCCTTGGTATTCATTCATTCTTTTATCCATTCATTCATTCATACATTCCACCAGTATTTATTTAACATTTATCATGTAATAAATCTTTTGCTAAATAGTAGAATTACAAAGCTACATTAATCAAAACAGTATGGTATTGGCATAATGACAGGCATATAGATCAATGTAACAGCATGGAGAACCCAGAAATAAATCTACACACATCAGTCAACTGATCTGCAAAAAGGATGTCAAGAATACACAGTGAAAAAGAATAGTCTCTTTAACAAATGGTATTGGGAAAACTGGATATCCACATGCAAAAAAAATGAAAGTACACCATTATCTTCCATCATACACAAAAATTAACTTAGAATGTATTAAAGACTTAAACATAAGACCAGAAGCTATAAAACTCCTAGAAGAAAACGTAGGAGAAAAGCACCATGCGTTGGTCTTGGCAATGACTTACTGGAAATGATGCCAGAAGCACAGGCAACAAAAACAAAAATATATAAGTGGGGACTGCATCAAGCTAAAAATCTTCTGCACAGCAAAGGAAATAATTAACACAGTGAAAAGCAACCTATGGAAACCATATATCTGATAAGGAGTTAATCTCTAAAATACGTAAGAAATTCCTACAACTCAATATTAAAAAAAAATAAATAACTTGATATAAAAATGGGCTAAAAATTTGACATTTCTCCAAAGAAGACATATAAATGGCCAACAGGTATATGAAAAAATGCACCATGTTACTAATCATCAGGGAAATGAGAATCAAAACCATGATGAGATATCACCTCACATCTGTCAGGATGGGTATTATCAAAAAACAAAAGACAAATGCTGAGGATATGGAGAAATTGGAACCCTTGCACACTGCTGAAGAGAATGCAAAATGGTGCAGCCATTATGAAAAACAATGTGAAGAGTCCTCAAAAAATTAAAAACAGAACGACCATATAGTTTAGCTATCTTACTTTTGGGTATTTACCCAAAAAATTGAATCAGGATCTAGAAGGGATATTAGCACTCCTATGTTATTAATAATTGCAACACTATTCAAAATAGTCAAGATGTGGAAACAACCTAAATATATGTTGACAGATAAATGGATAAAAAACTGTGGTATCGACATACAGTGGAATATTATTGAGGCTTTTAAAAAAGGAAATTCTGCAAAACGTGACAACATGGATTAACCTTAAAGACATTATTCTAAGTGAAGTAATCTAGTCACAGAAAAACAAATACTGCAGATTCCACTTTTATGAGGTATCTAAAATAGTCAAGTTCATGTAATCAAAAAGTGGAATGGTGGTTTCTGGGGACTGGGAGGAGGGGGAAATAGGGAGTTACTAATCAATGAACATAAAGCTTCATGCAAGCAAGATGAATAAACTCTAGAGATCTGCTGGACAACATTGAATAAACAGACAACAATAATGCATTGTACACTTAAAAATTTGTTAGGGTAGATTTCATGTTAAGCATTATTAGCACAATAAAATGAAATAGTTACAATATTGCATACAAAATGCTTAACAAACCTTTGAGAATTTTGAAAATGAAGATAAAATGGTATTATCCAATGTAAATTAATGAGTACATTTTGGAGGACAATTTTAAAGTACATTAGAGTTTTGAATGCAAAAATTCTTGAAGCCAGAAATTTCACTTCTTGCTATTTATCACATAAAAATATTGGCATGTATGCACAAAGAGTCATGCAAAAAAGTATACGTTGCTACATTATTTATTACAGCAAAAAGCAACCTAAATGTTCTCATTAGGAGAGTGGTCAAATAATCTATGTTAAAATAAATACAAGGGAGAGAAAAATATGGCAGACTAGAAGCAGCCTGCCAGCACACTGCTCCCAAAAAAATAAGTGAAAATTGCAAGCAGCTGCCTATGTATGGATCGGATCGTTCTTCTCTAAAGCAACGATCACAGAGAAGCAATGCAGGATGTTCAGTGTGGAAAAAACAAGGCAATGGGGTGATATAAATGACAAGATCAAAGTACGCACGGGGAAGAATAGGAGGATAGAGTGCTGGGGTGCTGCGCTCACTCTGCTGGTGCTGTTGGAGTTGTGAGATGGCTCCCTCCACCACCACAGTCCTCTACCTGGTCGGACCAGGGATCTGCCTGGAGTCTGTGTGGAGTCATTGCACCAGACAACAGGTGCGGTGGGGATCAGGCAGAAGCTAAAGCCATCCTGAGCTCTCAGGTACACAGTGCCAGGTTGGCACCAAGCTGGGGAGGAAGTGGGCTAACTGGAGGCTTCCCTGAGCTGTAGCCTGTGACTAGAAGCCAAGCGCCCCGCCCCTATAGCACAACGGGATCTGAGCATGGGAATTGACTGCGGTGCAGCAGAGTCCAACCTGGGAGGCCTTGGGCAACCTAGGAGGCTTTGGGCAACTGCTTTGGCAGACCTCAAGTGGGGCAGGAGAACTCCATGGTCCCTGAGCTGCTGGAACCAACCTCCTCCCACGGGACTTGGCATCTGTGCAGTCCTCAAGGCTGCAAAACAGTCTGCCACTTGCTGGGCTCCGACTCCACCCTCCAGGTACCATCTGTCTCCTGCTTGCTCGGCCCTGACCCCACCCTTCAGGTCAGATCTGCCCTGTGGCCTGCACAGCCCTGCTTCTGGCTCAGAGGCCCTGCTCAGAAGGCCTGCTTCAGTCTCCTCCCAGTCCTGGCTCTGAGGCTCTCACATTGGAGCCCAAGGCTCTGCGCCTCCAGAGTTCCTTCTAGGCCTAAGAGACCATCCCCAAGACACCACCCCAGAGGTTCCACCACCACAGGACCAAAGGAACTGTTCCAAAGTCCAGTGTCCCACAGGGACTCCCCAGCTTTGAGCCACCAGTACACTATGATCCGGTTTGAGCAAATACCCACAGCCCAGGAAACCACAACAATTGCCTAGATAGTCTCACCCAACTGCTACTGTTACCTCTGTGGGTAGAGCAATCCCCACAGCACCAGTCTCAGTGAAGAGGGTATCACCTATCTCCCAACTCGAACATCCGACAGCTATCTGGTGAACACCCAACACCCAGCACCCACGGCATTCAGCACTGGCTTGAGCAGAGGCAATCACAGGGAACAAACAAATCAGAACAGCTGCATTACAGGCTTCTAGTGTACAAACAACTCCTCTGCTGTGTCAACATCCCACAGCAGGGAACAAAAAGAACACCATCTAGGGACCTCCCCTCCTTCGAAGCAGGCAGGAGAGGTCCCAGCAAGGAACAGGTGCCCTGCAAACCTATTAGCCCTGAGTTGAGGAAAAAGGTTTCATATGAGAAGAAACCGACACAAGAACACTGGAGACAAGAAAAATCAAAACAGATTGACACCCACAAGGGATCACAATGGAGCTACAATAGTGAACTCCAAGGAAATTGTTGAAATGACAGAATAGAATTCAGAATATGGATGGCAACTAAGATGAATGGAATTAAGAGAAAGTTGAAAACCAAAAAAAAAAAAAAAAAAAAGAAAAAGCCAAAAAAATGTTGGGAAATTAATGAAAAAGTCACTAAAGAACTAGACAACATAAGGAAGGATATAATAGAACTTAAATGAAAGTGTCATATAGGGAATTTCAAAACACAGCAGAAAGTTTCAGCAACAGTTTAAACCAAGGGGAAGAAAGAATCTCAGAGCTTGAAGAAAAGGCTCTCTAGCTAGCCCAGTCATTTAAAGAGACAGAGAAGAGAACAAAAAAGGCAGAGCAATAACTTAGATATGGAACTATGTGAAGTGAACTAACATACAAATTATAGGTAACCCTAAGGGAGAAGAAGAAAGAGCTAAAAGCATGGAAAACCTACACAAGGGAATTATTGAGGTATTGCCAGAGATCCGGACATCCGGATACAAGACAGTCATCGAACACCGAGAAGATTCATAGCAAATAGAACATCTCCAAGACACATAGTAATCAACCTGGCCAAAGTAAAAATGAAAGAGAAAAAGAGAAAATAAGGCAGGGAATCCAACATAGGAGTGAGGATTTCCCAGATGATGAAGAAGTAAAATTTCAGTATAACACTTACATAGCTGGCTGAGCATGAAAAGTTTCAGGAGGGTTACCTCCAAGAGAAAAAATAAAGTGAATACATTTCCTGCTGTGTCGTACCTCACTGAGGATCCTAAATTTGGGGGCAGTATTGGAAACACATATATGCAGCACTAGGCAAACAAATCAAAGGCAATTATTCACTTCTGGAAACACAAATTTTGTCTCCAAAATTAAAACTGTAAAACACTGTGTGGTGCAGCTGTTAACAAATAACTAGAGTCATAATGATGTGAACACTACCATTGATTAGCCTAAAAAGTATTATATGATACTACTGGGAGGATGAGGGTAGGGGAAATTGGTGTGGGAAGAAAGAGGGGATATGAAAGCTACATCATCATCTTCCCTGGTAGGAAATCAATAAATAATATCAGAAATGGGAAATAAATCAAGGAATGGCAGTATAAGCATGTTACTTAGAGATAGGGAAGATAAATACAGCAGAAACATCTAAGTAATTTGGAAGTGGCTACTTACAAGGAGCTGAAATTGGGGGAGGGCAAGAGTAGAGCAGGGGATGGCTTTTTCCCATGCATTAGCCTTATCTATCTATCTATCTATCTATCTATCTATATATATATATTTTTACTTTGTAAACCATATTGAATACTACATTGATAAAAATTAAAAATAAGTGGTTTAAAAGCCATGGATTAGAAAAATGAAAAGTATGCTTCTCTGCCATAAAGGATTTTTCGAGGTAAAATTTCCCAACTTTCTCATCCCTCCATTTATCTTCTGATGTGTTCTGGGAAAGACAGTAAAACAGACACTTTCAAGATCAGAAGTCCTGAATTTAGCTTCTTCCCTTTGTTTCTAAAACCCATGAAACTTTTTGTGCGCCGTTTGATTTTTTTGAAGAAAAATCTTTTAGTTTTTGGTAAAAATCAATGATCACAATCATAAAAATAGAAGGGCTGATCTTACACAATATCCTGTATATGTAAATAACATTTTGGTAATGCAATAAAAAGGATTCAGTAATTCAATACAATACAGTACACACCAAGTCTAAAGGCATAAGGTCTTCTTGTGAGGAAGACACTGAGGCAAACACTTTCCACGTATCATCTCCCTCAACCCTTACAACAGCTCCAGCAGGTGGATATAGTTATCATCCTCATTTTACAGATAAGGGCTGCTCAAGGCTATTAGCCGTCTAATTTCTCACCCCTTACTCTTCCAAATGCTGTGTAGCCTCCCAGTTCCTGTGGGAGTAGTAGCCAAAAGAGGCAAATTTCCTTAGTCTAATTAAGGAAGTTTCAGTTACTTGATTTGATCCTCACAGCAACTTTGGAATGAACACAGGGCAGGCATTAGTTTCTCTATTTTACAGATGTGAAAAGTGAAGTGTAAATGAGAAGAATGATTTGTTAAGATCCCAGGGATAGTGGGTAGTAAGTGACATTGTTGAAAAAAGCTCCACTTTTTCAATTCTGAGCCCAAAGGAAGTTTATCAGTTAGAGGGATATTTTTACCTTTGTCATGGTGAGCTTACTCGCATCTGCTCAAACTATGATAAACCTAGAGAAGTTGTGTACCCAGCTCACACCCGTCCATTCCTTCTAGCGCTCAGACCAAGGAGAATTTGCATCTATTTAAGTTCTCTGAACCTAGTTTTAAATAAACACACACACACACACACACACACACATTCTTTTACACAATAGTGTCCCATTTTTATATAATTGAAATCAAAAATACTCCAGCCAGCTTGGGTTCATTTCTGATAATTTATACTCCTAAACACCTAAATGTCACATTTCTTGCAGGGATCTGAGATCGACAATCACATGTGGAATCAGAATGCTCTCCAGGTCCATTGTGTATAGCTGGAGAGGAGGGAGCTTTGTAGGGGAGCTCTTAAATTCCAGAGCAAGACTATAATTAGCTGTAATAGGACCCAGAGTAACTTGCCTGTCATAATTCTCAGCAGGAAAACAATTGTAGTGCAGCCATGTAACTAGACAGACATGCTGTAAATATAAAACATTCTCTGGAAATACAAGCTCTATATTTCTCAATATATGGAAAATTAAGTCAGACCCTTCTGTGCTAATAGTAATTCAATGCAGTATCACTCCCTTTCTTCTCCTCAACATTTTTCCTTTCCTGCCCAGTTATAGATTTTCCATTTTAACATATATGCTTAAGAAAAGCATATCTCACTTAGAAAATATTTTAAAGGAAATAATGGGGAATCTTAAGTCTGGTATGTTCTAGAGAGGCAATCTAGGGCAAAAGGAACCCTGGACTGGAATCTGGGAGGCTGGATTCTTTTTCTAGTCCTGTCCCTAAGTGGGCCAATCACTTTATCTGGAAGTCGGAAGCCATAACATGGCCATTTACACACCAAGTCTATCGAATAGATGACAGATGTCTTTGTTCTAACCTGTGTAGTATCTGGTAAAAAAAAAAAAAAAAGAGCCAACATTTAAAAATCAAGAGATCTCACATCAAATTCTGGATTTCTGACTTTTAATGAAAAAAATCAGAAGACGTGGCTCCACTGGGTCCACAGTTTCTATTACAACAGTCAACAGTAGCTGGTGACTACTGCTCCCTTTGGAGAAGGCATACACTCTCCAATTTGCTATAGAATTCACCTCTTCATTTTGCTATTTGGGTTTTCTGCTTTGTGATCAGTTTCCTCACCTGTAAAACAGAGACTTTGTGTTGAGTGTTGCAAGCTGGACATCTTAAGTATCCATTCATCTTTTAATATCTAAAGTTCTATAGCGATACTAACCAAAAGATTGATTTATAATTCACTAAATGACATAAGAACAACAACAAAAAGCCCAAATTATATATTTTCCCTCCTTTTAGTCTGTGTTCCTAGGCTGCTGATAGCCCGCTTTTACCGCTGGAAGAAAAATAATGACAAACCACAAATGGCTGAGAAAACTATAGTCTCTCTCTGCAAGAGAATTTACACCAAGTTAAATGGATTGTTCTTTACACATAAAGCTGTTTAAGCACTCGGAAATCTCTGGGTTTAGTGGGGTTAAATCAGAACCTTGACATCATTTTAACGTAGTTTTATTTTCCTATGACCTCCGTGACTCCTATATAATCCTAAAATCATAGCTATTCCACAGGAATCATTTCCTCCTGAATTCTGCTCTACAAAGACTATGCCGCAAAGAGCTTCACAGGCACAAAAGAGGGAAAGAACAAATTCCTGAGTTCAAATGGGCTAGGTTCTGTCCCACCTACAAAGCCTTGGCCCCACCTTGGCCCCACTCATGGCTCCATGCTGAGAAAATGGCCAATGAAAGATGGAATTAGATTTTATTGAATAAAAATTACAGTTTCAGGGCTCCGAAACTACCACTTTCTACCTTGGCATGACTTGCCTTCAGGGTGAGGGTATGGATACTTTCTCAACCCATCAACACTATGTGAACATCTTTGCCTGAATTATCAAAATGAAATTTTCAATATTAAGGCTTTCTTTTTTAGCTGGTTGACTGAAAAAGAATTGGCCTGCCATGATAGGATTTGGATGAAATTTATTATTTCCTAGTTAATTAAAAAAAATTATCTGTAGATTATTTAGGGTTTTCTCTGTAGACAATGGTCTTATCTCCAAATGATAATTGTTTTGTTTTCCTTTTCAACCTTCATACCTTTGTATACCTTCTATGATTTTTTTTTAATCACTGCTATGATTTAAATGCACTGTCTCCAAAATTTGTTTTGAAACTTAATCCTCACTTTGGTTGTATTAAGAGGTAGCACCTTTGAGGGGAGTGATTAAGTCATGAGAGCTCCTCCTTCATAAATGGATTAGTGTCTTATAAAAGAACTGGAAAAAACTAGCTTGGGTCCTTTTTTGCCCTTCTGTCTCTTCTGCCATGTAAAAACACAGCCACTCTTGTCCCCTCTGGAAGACAATGTATTCAAAGCATCATCTTGGAAGCAGAGAGCAGGCTCTCACCAGATACCAAATCTGCCAACACCTTGATTTGGATATGCAGCTTTCATAAATGTGAGAAATAAATTTCTGTTTTATGTATATTATCCAATTTCAGATATGTTGTTATACTAGCACAAATGGACCAAGACAATTACCTTTATACACAGGGTAGGATCTCTAATACCCTATTGAATAGCAGTGGTGGAGTTCAAGATCTAATCTTAAGTGAAATACTTTAACAATTTATCAGCATCTAAATCTATCTAATCTAATCTTTGTTGTGAGGCTTTTTGCTTGTTTTTTAATGTTTGTTATCAGGCTAAGGAAGTTCCTTCTATTCCTGCATGCTAAGAGAGTCTAACACCAGAGGATGTTAAATTTTATCTAATCTTTTTTTTTGCCTGCATCTATTAAGATGAGTCACATGATTTTTCTCTTTTAATTGGTTAATATAATCAACTACTTTAATCAAATTTCTCATGTTAACTTCGAATTCCTGGGGATATCCCAACCTAGTCAGGGTTTCTAATTAAAGTAGATGTCTAATTCATTTACTTTTATCCCTTATTTCTAAAATATGTATTTAAGGCTAGTTATATATTTTCCTGTAACTGTTGTTCTCATTGCATTTCACAGGTTTTGATATGTAGTATTTTAATTGATATTTAGTTTTTAATATTTTCTGATTTCTGTTGTGATTTATTATGTGCCATTAATTATTTTTATGCGCTTTTGAATTTTCAAATGTATAGAAATTTTATATTTTTGTATTTTTTGAAATATTTTGAATTATAACTCAGTTGCCTACGGCGAGAGAATTTTTTTGTGACATACTAATCCTCTGTAATTTGAGACTCACTTTTTAACTCTATTGTTTAAATCTTCTATATGCTATTTTTTTGTATGCTGATCTACTCATTTTTGCTTAATACATTTTTAAGCTATTAATTGGGTTTATATCACTTTAGAATTGGTATGACTTTCTGGTGAGTCGAACCACTTATTGGTAAGTAGTGGCCCCCTTTATCTGCATCGATACTTTTTACCTAAAGTTTAATTTGTCTACTATTAATATGGCTATCCAAGTTTTCTTTCTTGTTTTTCTAATGTCTATAGTTTTTCATACTTTCACTGTTCATATTTAACTACTTTTATATTATTAAATGTAACTTACATTAGAAAGAGATCATACAGCTGGGAATGACCCCTTAAAGATGTTCCAAACTAGGGTAAGGGTACCTGACCCCAGAATTCCGAATCTACCAGGTTGTCCTCAAGGAGCATGTCATTTACTTGAGAAAGAAAATTCCCTTTGGTTGTGGACAATTCCTGAGAAGGGATACAGCTCTGAGCCATCAGCAGACAACACACGTGGATGCTGATGGAATGGAGGGCTTGGTGGTACACCACAACATCCACCATAGTCAGTTACATGCCCTATGCAGACTTACTAATTTCATGTAAGTTCATCAAATCTGGCACCACTGTCTCCAGGATTTATTGCTCTCTTTCCTGGAGAAATTTACAAGAGAAAGATTAGTAGGGTGGACCAAAGTCCCTGATAGTATAGCTAACCTCAAAGCTATATGGACACTTATTTCTTCTCTCCCTTCCATTACCCTCAGATAGTACCTTTTTTGCTTTAGGTAATTATCCATTGAGATGGCTCAGAACCTGTTCTCTGGTTAGTCTGAGCCTCTGGTCACCATTTTCAGGCTGTGCCAGCTCTAGTCTTCCATTTGCTTTCAAAATTGTTGAGGGAGTATCAGAAAATTCTCCAGGGGATTATCTGGGTGCAAAATATATGTCCTACTGATTACTACTTCCAGAATTGTGATATGTTTTCCTTGCTTGCTGCTTTGTTGATATAAGAGGCCTAAAGTGACAGTGTGGCAGTCACAACTTAAAGATTGATAGAACTGTTGCTGTGTGTCTTCTGGTGGAAGGATTGCCCCCTTGGAACCAGGACTTTAAGATTTGCAGAGTTTTAAAAATGGCCAGCACAAATTCCCCAAGCTGGTCTCTGGAAGCGATAGTAAGCAAGACCATTCCTATTCCGTTTCTTAGTTCCTGGACCCATGTATTCTACCTATGGTAGACATAGCACCATAAATGATCATTAATTTAAAGTGTGGTGTGGTTTGAATGATGACACACCCTCCATAATTCATGTTGATACTTAATCCCCAATGCAACAGTATTAAGAGGTGTGGCCTTTTGGAGGTGATTAAGTCGTGAGGTCCCTCAGGCATACCTTTAAAGAACTATTTTATCACTCTGTCAGGCCATTAGCTTCTAAGAGTGTAGTATGTAATAGGGCCATGGTCATTTGCCCACTGTGTTACTCTCTTGGTCTAAGGCAGCGTTACATGGGACCCCTTGTTGGTGGACCACACACTTTTTGAGTCCTCATAGAGTGGTGCTGGTCGAGGACCTATGGGAAGGTTAGGCAAATCTACACCAAGAATATTTTTGAATTCACATTAAAGTGAATTGCTAATACTTCCAAGGTAGAAGGAATCCAATTTAATCAACATGCCACCAAATAGTTGGCTGATCTTTTTGACTGATGGCTGGATTAGGGGCTCGCTAGGTCTCTTTTGCTGAGAGATGGTACATTTGGTATTGGCAGTAGCTGGATTAGCCTTCCTGAGTGGCTGCCTTCATGACTGGGCTCATGCCTAACCTCCATCCCAGCCACCATGGCTACTCCATTTCTGGTCATGTTATGCCAGCATTGATGTGGCCAATGATAGAGTTTGGATGATGTCAACTTAAAAAGTCATCATGTCTATTTGGTTGATAATGCCTCCTCTGTTGTTGATGTTCTCTGGTGGTCATTAACATGTGAATCAAAGATCTTTTCTATTTGTTCCTACTCCAATAGTTCATCCACATACCTCTTGCTCAGAACTTTTTTTTGACCTTCCAATATTTCTCTTTCCAAGCCACTTTCTTCTCACATGAAGTAGATAACTACACACATCACTTAAAGCTCTGAGCATCGAGAGTCTTTTTTCCTACCATGGCCTCTCTGGGACATTTCTGAGTGTGGCTATAGTGAAACTTCAGTCCATTTTTAGCTTGTATTCATGTATTAAGCTATTTAGCCCATGAACCAAGCTTGCCCTTTTTCTTTCCTGCTAGCTGATCACAAGGCACCTCCCTGCAATGTGGCCATGCATGAGAGTAGAGGGAGAAGCACCAGAACAACACATGTGGATGTCATGGGTATCTGGGTTACTGGCTTCTACTTCTTACATATATTCTCTATCCCTGTTCATGCTTATTCCATTATATACTACTTCCAACTTATGATGGATTGTTTCAGGACTTTTCTGAACTTATGACTGGATGGGTCTGAAAGAACTTCGCTCAAGATGGGCAAGTTGTCCACATAGTCACTGGATGCTTCACAGTCCTGTAGTATGCCAGGAGAAGCTTTTCTAATGGTGTATAGTTGTCTGCTGCAAATGACATTGCCTTGCTCCACAGCCCTAGTGTCAATGATGTGTTCTTCTTTGGAGTTTATCATAACACTGTACAGTGTCAGTTTCCACCCAAATATCTTTTAAACTCTAATAATGCCAGGATATATAGCCCATGTATGAGGGTTATTTACATTGCATCCTGGATCTGCTCTAGAGCCCTTTCCAGCTCTGGGCCCCACTCTGAGGAGGCATACTTCCATGTTATGTGACACATGGTTCAAAGTGACATTTGTAAACGTGTAAATGATCACTTCCTTACCTCACATCTCCGTATCTACCCTTCATCTCCCTGCTTGTGATACTGGAGCTATAGTTTGTAAATGTTTTTCTTTTGCCAGCTTACAGGCAGTGAAGCTTTTCCAGTAGAGGGAGATGGGAGGGGGTTCTTCTCCTAGTTCTTGTGTGCTTTCCTTGCTTCTTGCTCCTGTGGTTCACAGCTGGCATGTGAGACATCCAATGCTCTCCTTGATTTCAGTGGGGATGATGTTATTATGGAGTAGCAGAGGCTAAATGGAAGCATTTAACTTCTATAAACAATGTGAGCACATCTTGCTACCATAAAATGCAGCAAGGACATACTGGTAATCAGAATGCCTTGGCCTGCAGAGACCTTTGGCAGTGGTTAATTGATTGTGTTGTCGCTAATAACAAAATTTATGGACAACCTACTAGAATATTGCTTGACCTATATAACCAAAAAACCTCTCTAGCTCTAGTAGCAGAAAATCTGACTTGTGTCACCACAGTGGTGAGTTACAGCCTCATTTCCAGACATATGCCAATTCACAAATCCATAGATGCTTGATTGAAGGGAAGTCTGGGTCCTCTTGAAGAAGGACCCTGTAACATTGCCACAAATACTTGCTATAAATCTTTCTCCACACCTTCTGCGAGGAACCTGTGGCCATACTAGAGTGACTGTGCATTGGAGGAAAAGAAAATGCGCACAGCTGTAAAGGATTACTATACACTGGCTTTGAATTGATGCTAATTCTGGGGGACACAAAGTAAGTGGACTATGATGATCAAATAAGTGAACTCTTAGTGCAAGTCTTAACCATAGTAGGTACAGTTCACCCCTAGGCTCGCTCATTCCATGTTATTTGTCCAGTTTTTGTATGTGTAATATGAAAAGATATACTGAGCAATAGGTGGAATAGCCACCTGTCTCTCTGACACATCAAATGTGATCCATTATGGTTAAAGGGGTCAAGTGGAAACCGTTGAAACTTTTTCTCACCATCAAGAAGCAATACCCACAACCCTGGAAGCATTGCAGGGATTAGTGACACCATCAAAGTTTTGAAAGGTGAGGGGATATGATACCTGTCATACCTCCACTTGACCCATCTGTTTGGCCTGTGTAGAAGCTGAGTAGATCTTGGAGAAAAACTGTGAACTATCATAAATTTAATCAGGTATTGGCTGTAATTGCACTATCCAAGACATAGTGTGTTTACTAGAGCATGCAGATATGGTCCTTGGCATTTGGTATGCAGCTATTGATCTGGGTAATGATGTTTTCTTCATACCAATTCTCAAGGATCACAGGAAGCATATCTTTCTTTCCAACGCAGTCAACTATACACCTTTACATCTTAGGGCTGCATCTATTCTTCTGCTGTCATAACATAATCTACAATGATCTTGACAATCTTGACCTTCCATGAAACATCACATCACATTGATGACATTATGCTATTTGGATCTGATAAGTATGAAGTAGAAAGTACTGTGATGCTTTAGTAAAATGTATATGAACTAGAGGGTAAGAAATAAAGTACATAAGATTTCAGGGGCTTACCACGTCAGTGAAGTTTCTGGGGGTTCACTCATCTGAAGCATGTATAGATATCCCCTCAAAGATGAAATACATGTTCCTACAACTTGTGCCACCCACCGTGAAAAAAGGACAATTCTTGGTAACCCTTTTTGGACTTGGGAGTCAATATATACATTTGAGTGTGCGATTTTGACTTATCTACAAAGTTACCTCATAAGGTTGTCAGTTTCAACTGGGGACCAAAACGAAAAAAAGGTTCTTCAGCAAGTCCAGGCTGCATTGCAAGCTGTTCTATCATTTGGTCCATATGATCCTGCAGATTCAATATTATTTGAAGTCTCTGTGGCCACTAGGAATGCAGTACAGAGCCTCAGACAAGAACCAATGCATCACAGCATAGACCTCTAGGATTCTGGAGCAAATCTAGTCCTATTTTGCTAACTATTATCATTTTGAGAAACGGCATCTGGTTTGCTGCTGGGCTTTGGTAAAGACCGAATGCCTAATTAAGGAAAATCAAATGATCATATGACATCATCTTTTCATCATTAACTCAGTGTATCTGACTCAGCCGTAAGGTTAGGTGTGTGACCATCATCAGGTGGAATGGTACATAAGAGAGCTCATGCAGGTACAGAAAGTACTAGTAAGTCATGACCAGATGGCTCTTGTCCCATCAACAATAACTTCTGTTGTACTGCTTCCTCTCCCATAGTCCCTAACTGTGGTCTTCTGGAGGGGTTCTTTATGCTGAAGTAATTGATGAATAAAAAACTCAAGCCCGGTTACAGATGGGTCTCATGATATGCGGGTACTACCTGAATGTGGGACAGTTGTAGCACTACAGGCTCACAGAGAGATGACCCTGAAGGGCAGTAGTCAAGGATCTGGTTGGCTGAAACTTCAAGTGGAACACTTGGTTTTCTACTTTGGAGTGAGAGATGGATGAGAAATATAGATGGGCTCTGATTTATAGGCAGCTGTGAACACTTTGGCCGGATCATCAGGTTTTGAAAGGAACAGTATTAGGAGATTGTTAACAAGGTAGGATGGGGAAGAAGCATGTGGATAAACTTCTCAGATTGGGCACAGATTTTGAAGATATTTGTACCTCACATCAATGCCCCCTAAGGTATGTCCATTACAGAGAAGGATCTTATTAACCAAGTGGACAAACTACATACTCTGTGGATGTCAGTTAGCCTTTTTCTTCAGCCATCCAAGTGGACCCATGAATGAAGGAGGAGGGATGAAAGCTGCACATGGGCTCAGCAGCATGGTTGTTCTCTTACCAAGGATCACCTGGATAACACTACTGTTAAGTGCCTGATTTGGTAATAGTAGACATCAGTGTGGAGCCTCTGACAGGCTGTATTTTCAGGAGAGGTCAGCCAGATACCAGGCAGCAGGTTAATTATTGGGCTTCTTCTGTCATGGAGGAGGCAAAGATTTGTCCTCACTAGAACAGACATGTACTCTAGATTTGGATTTCTCTTCCATGCCCACAATGCTTCCACAGTAACCACCATTCGTAGACATAAAAAATGTCTTATCCACCATCATGGCATTCCACACAGCATTTCTTTTGATCAAGAAGCTCATTTTATAGCAAAGGAAGTGAGTAACTGATTTTATGCCCATGGAATTAACTAATGTCACCACATACTCCATCACCTGGAAGTGGTTGGCCTAAATGAAAGGTGAAATGAGTCACTGAAGACTTAGTTACAGCATCAGTTGGGAGATAATACCCTGAAAGATGAGGTTCTGTCTCATAGGATGTAGTATATCCTTTGAATGTGATTCTGTTATATACATGGTGTTGTCTTCCTCATAGCCAGAATACACGGGTTCTTGAATCAAGGGTTAGGATTGGGAGTGGCTCCCTTTGTTATGATACCCCATGACCTACTTGCAGCATTTTTGCTTCCCATTTGGCATCTTTGTATTCTGCTGGTTTGTAGATCCTAGCCCCAAAGGGGGGAATGCTTCCACTAGGGAACACAGCAATAGTTCCATTGAATTAGACAATGAGACTGCCAGCTGGGCCCTGAGGCTACTTACGGTGTTGTGCCAATGGGAAAAAAAGGGGTGTTACTCTACTGGCTGATGTGATTGACACTGATACCCAAAAAGAAATTGGGTTGCTATGCAATGAGGGCAAAAAGCCTATGTCCATAGATTTGTGGGAGTGTCTCTTAATGCTTCTCTGTCCAATGGTAAAGGTTATGAAAAACTAGATCAACCAAAGAAAGGCAGAACTATTAAGGACTCAAATAGGGTTTTTTTCACTCCACCAGGAAAAAAGCACTGATTAGCTAAGGTTCTAATTTAAGACCATGAAAATGGTGAATGAGTAATGGAAGGAGGAAGAAGAAACAATCAACACAGCAAGCTAATTAACATATCTATCACCTCCAGTTAATACTTCTTTATACGAAACTTTCCTGACTAGACCTTAACTGATATGCCAGGTTTAGAATCTATCACCTCCAGATCTTGTATTCCTCCTTAGTAGTAGAAGACACAAGATGAAAGACTTTGTCCCTTACTTTGGAGGAGCTAAAGTCCATGGGACCCTTACAACATTTACTGATGTGGTTAGGACACTGGTTTTGTAGGGTTCAATTGTTCACCCTCTGTCTAGGATGTATCATACTAAGTCCTCCAATTTACTTACCCCTTCTTGCTTATCTGGTCTGATTAAAATGATGTCATCTATGTAGTGAACCAGTGTAATATTTTGCAGAATGTCCAAATAATTCAGGTCCAGGAACCTATCATAACAGTGGACAAAAGAAGAGTTAATGTGGTTCTGGATAAGACTGTACTTTTATACTGTTACCCATCCTACTCACACGTGAACTTAGTTGATCCTTCTTCCTGACAGGAATGGAGAAGAATGCATTCGCCAGACCACTGGCTCTATGACACATACCCAAGGCTGCCTTAATCTGCTCTGTCAAGGTTACACCTTTGGATGTAACATCTGCAATGGAGGCTGATGCTTGTTCGAATTTGTGGTAGTCCACTGTCATTTTCTAGGATCCGTGTGGTTTTTATAGAGGCCAGACTTTAACGTGTGAATTAAAATGGGGAAGTAATAGCTGTACCATCTCTGCATCCCTTAGATCTTAAATTCGGCACTGATCTTTGCTATGCCGCCTCGACCATAGGATGCAATATTATTTTTGGTTTGCTATATTAGCCAGTTTCAGAAGCTTTCATTTGACTTTTCCAACTGTGACAGCTCTTACTTCAAGGAATTAGTGTGGGGGATTCTCCCAACTACCAAATATTCCTATTGTACAGCCAGAGACTAAGAAAATGCCTGCTGGTCAGGTCAATGGATCAAGTGGACCCACTGGGAGCCAGACTTAGGCCAATAATTTATTTATTACCTGGCCTCCCCTACACGCCCCATTCTAAAAATAAGGGCATGATGACACTTCAGGTCCCTGGATATCACTGTCCTGCCAACTCAGATCCTGCCTCCAACAGTTTTTGCAATATCTAAGTATTCTTTTCTTAGCTTATTGGATTTTGTAATAGATTTGTTTGGGGAAGGACAGTATGCACTTGCTGTTCTGTTGCCCTGTCCTTCCTCCTGGGTACTAGACTCTGTCCAGCAACAGATTCCTTTCTGAAAGCTGATTTGACTCTAGAAACTAGGCAAGAGACAATTTAGTTTATTTTGGGGCAATAAGTCTCAATGGGCCTAGGTCTCCTTGATATTATTTTGATTACATAGTGTAAGCCAGGGGTTGGCAAACTTATTCTGTAAAGGGCCAGATAATAAATGTTTTAGGCTTTCTGGGAAACAGGGCCTCTTTTAGAACTATTCAGCTCTTCCACTGTAGCACAAAACCAGCCGTAGACAATGTGTCGATGAATAAGCATGGCTATATTCCAATAAAACTTTATTTGTGGATATTGAATTTAGATCATATAATTTTCACATGTCATGAAATATTCTTCTTTGGATTTTTTTTAGTTATAAAAAATGTAAGAACAATTCTTAGCACATGAGCTATGCAAAAATGCATGGTGATGGGGTGGATTTGGCTTGGAGGTTATAGATTGTTGACCCCTGATTTAAGCAATGCCCTTGTTGGCTTCCCATTTATCTTGTTCCTAGACATGCTGTGTTCTTTGAACTGTTTCTATAGCTCTCTGCAGGCCAGCCTCCCCAGCTGCCACTAAGACTATAATAGCAGAAAGATAATTGTGACTTGTAATAGTTAAGAACCACCACTTGGATTTATTGTCAATATTCTATCATCCCCACTGCTATTAGGGAGCCCAGTCTGTAACAGCATTTATTAGCATGGTCTACGAAGGACAATCACCAAAAAGCTTCTCAATGATCCTGGTGCCCTGCTCACAAGTGTATTCCCCGTTGTATTGTAAAACCTAGTATCTCCATGCCGCCTATATCCTGCCACAGAACATAGCTGGCCGTTGGGTTTTCAGCCTTACATAGTCTGCACAGCCTTCCATGCCTACTTTTTTGAGCTTTTTGATCTCTCCTTCTACCATGTATGATCACAGTTCTGTCATTTCTACTTCACTTTGTGTGAGCCATGCTGTCTCCAAACTTCTAAGGGCCATCCTAGTCTGTGTTATCATTGTCTGGTTGGACCTTTGCCAGCATACGAAGTCTTAAGTCACAGGACAGGTCATCTATGACAGTAAACTCGCCTTTATCCAACTTTATGTTCTACCCTCTCTTATTAGCAACCCCGGGATCCATCTCCACACGTACTCCCCTTGCTCCTGCTGGTCCATGTTGGCTAGTGTGTGTGTTGGTTATGATCCTTTAATCATGCCCATTTCACTCTGTTGTGTATTAAATCACCAGAAGTTATAATTTCCTTATTCTTTCAGAGTCTCAGCTTTCCAATATATAAAATAAGGTATATCCTCCATGATATTTATTTGTAAATAGCATTAACTCTCTCTACTTTGGGCAGAAAAGGGAATTTATTAAAAAATAGAATCTTTATAGGGAGCAAGAGCAGAGGCTCAGGCTTGGAGGCTATATACCTGAGAAAATGCTCTAATTATACTGTCTCTCACAGTGGAGACCGTTCTGTTGCCACAACTGCTGGACACAGACATTTCATCTAGCATCATGGATGTGTGCAGTGCTACCCATGGACCACTGTTTCTTCCACTTCTGGGACTTGTCTGTTTCTTCTTCATGCATGCCAAAAAGTGGATTCCACAGTATGCCTAGTCTCAAACATTCTCCCTTCTGAATAGAAGTCCCCAGTGAGTGAGTTTGATTGAAGAAAGTTGGATCAAATTCCTGTGTCCTAGTTGCCAGGAAGTCTGGAAAAAATGATACCGTTTTCTACCTTGGGAAAACAAGATTTGTAAAGTGAAAAATCTCCCAAGCATAGCCAGACTGTTTAAATGCTGCCAAGTGGCCACACAGAAGACAAAAGTATACTAGAGAAGGAGAGCTATGAACAGCAGAGGTCCAATACTTAGAGTAAGAATTCCAGATGGTCTCTAAGCACCCTCCCAGCTCTGACGTTCTTTGCTTTTATGATCCTAACAAGAATATTTGCACTTAAAGCACATAGAAACATAACATAAAATTAAGACATTTGCAAAACTCTTTGCCATGATTTTTCAAATATGACTGTCTAATTCTGTATAGAAACAAAATGCATGTGTACTTACATGCACACACACACACACACACTCTACATATACACATTTATATAAGTAGCTTGGGTTATCTGATTTTAAAGCTAAAAAAATAAATCATCTAACTTCCTATTTCTAAGAATAAGAAGAAACTTGGGTTCTGCAAATAAAATTATTTAAATACTTCAATTTATAAAGTGAAACAATTCTAATCTCAATTATTTTCCTGGACATATTCCCAAAACCTCCTTGGCTACCTATTTGATCAAAGGATTTGGAGATGGTTCAAGGAACTTAAGTTTTAGGCTACTTTTTTCACATATTAAGTTTATTTGAATTGCAGCGCAATTTCACACATCAGTGTTACCTGAATTTCAGATCAGATATATTTTGTCTCCTCACCAAGACAACTAAAGATTATAATTTATTCATGTAAGAAACACACCTTCACTATTCTCAGTTGGGGAAGAGGCATGTCCATCAGTTGAAAATCATTATTTTAGCCCATCCTAGATTCCTCATCCTTTAGCGACATGAACGGAATGGCAGGGGCTATGCATCTAGGGCAGACTGTTAGTTGCCTACACAATCTCCATCTTCCCTTTCTTCCTCCATTTTGATTCTGGCAGCAAAGCGCCCAGCCTCCTTTGTAGCTAGAGGTAGACAAAGCAAGTGGGGTTTATTGAGCGGTGCTTCTGAGAAGATGCCTTGAAAGGTATTGATTTACCTGAGCGCTTTACCCTTTTTGTACCTTGCTTTCCTTTTTTCCTCCCTGTTTTTTGGCCACTGTCTGTATTCCTATAAGCCTCCAATGGTGAGGTGTTGGGCATTGTGGTAGGTGAGTTATGGAAGTACTTTGGGTGAAAAAGACCCCTCAGCTAATATTTTTGTATAGCCGAGGGCTATGTTCCAGCACCCTCGTGGAGAGTGAGGGTCTTAAGTCTACTGGCCTCTAACTGAGAATCTTGACTCTACTACTGCCTTTGTGTTCTCGGGTAAGTTATTTAATCCTTCTGAGTCTCAGTTCCCTAATTTTCAAAATGGGAATAAAGTTAGTGCCTATATCAATAGGTTGCAATAGAGAAAACATAAGACAGTACACATTAAGTGTATGTATTCCAGTAACTAGCTTTTGTTGAATAGTCAATAAAAGTTTCTTCTTTATAAGCATATGGTCAGAAAGGTAAGTCCGTTTTATTGTACTTTTCTGTGCTTCCTCCTCCATCTTTTTCTCCATTTAGTTAAAGAGCAAATCTGGACTTAGCAGTAGAACAGTACGGAGGGGAATGATGATAGCCATCATAACCACTTTCTTTAGCATTTTCAGAATACGTTCACTGGGACTGCTATGGAGGCCTGCAGCTCAGGTCACCCTCCAGGAAAGAACCTGCTGCAAAGAGTGCAGTGACTTGATGGATCCTGATGGGATCCACACGTGGCACTGGAGCAAGGCCATTCCTGCCCCAGGGGGACCTTCTTTAAAGGCATTCTGCACTCTGGGCTCCCTGGCAGCTTGGCTGAGACTTTCTGAGAGCTGCACAGCAGAATAAGCTCTTTCTACCCAAGTCTCCTTTCTTCTCTCTGTCCCTTTACAGGTGATAGACTTGTAGTGCCGTATACAGGTTCTCCTTGACGATTCATACTCCCTCTCCCCTGCATCCTTCTGTCTTAGTCTGCTCGGGCTGGTATAACAAAGTGCCACTACCTGGGTAGATTACACAAGAACAAATTGTTTTCTGTTCTGAAGGCTAGAAGTCTAAGACCAAGGCATCAGTGGGGTTGGTTTCCTTTGAGGCCTCTTGCCTTAGCTTGAGATGAATCTTTCCTCCCTGTGTGTTTACCTGGTCTTCCCTCTGTGTGCATCTGTGCCCAAATCTCTTCTTACAAGGATACCAGTCAAATCAGATTAGGGTCCACCATATAAACCTCATTTTAACTTAATTATCTTTTTCTAGACCCTTCTCCAAATACAGTTACATCCTGAGGTACTGAGGGTTAGGACTTCAACATATGAATTTGGGGGGAGGGTGGCATAATTCAGCCCATAACACCTTCACGGGCATTTTCCCAGTTAATCTGTGTGCTTCTCGTTCTGTCATGCATCTTCTTCCCAGAGGACCTAAAATGGCAAATGCACGAGGATTATTTCACCTAATCTTCTGAACAACCCCATTTTACAAGTGAAAGGTGAAATGACTCCACCAAGCTACCACTGCTGTTAATAGTACAGACTGTGAGCAGAATCTCCATCTTCTCTCAGTCTAATGCAATCATTTCTGCATTTCCCTGGAATCAACTATTTGTTTCACATAATTGAGCAAAGATATAAAAATTTCCCTCCAGGCCTTCTTATACCGAATTGGCAATAACATTGTATGTTTTAGTTCTTTCTTAACAAACTCACATTTATTTATCATTTTCTTTAATTATTAGTAGCCTTTTCTTCTTTATTTTAAATGAATAACATTTCTAGGCTAATGTAATGTAATACTACTGAAGCATGGGAATTTGCTTTATTCCTCATTGTTCTCCTACAGTGTCTAGTAGAGCACCTTGTTACAGAAGATGCTTAATTTAACAACCATTCATTGGAAACACAGACTAGAATAGGCCCACCAAGGCCTGGTATATGGTTCTCAATGTATATGCATTAAATGAAAAATAAGGGTTAATATTTATTGAGTAATTACTGTGTGCTAGACATAGCATTTTCTCACTTAAAACTTATAACAATCCTTTGACTGAAGTATTATTATTATTTCCATTTTTCATATATGACTTAGAGAAATGTTATGTCTTGCTAACACCACATGGCTAGTAAGTGATGGAGCCAGGAGATAAACTGAGGCTGTCTGAACTACCAACTACTGTACACTGCAGAGTATCTTGAGTTGGCCAAGAGGCTGTGCCAACACAAAGACTGCAGAAAGATAATTATCTTTCCAAAGTTTGAAATGACTCCTTAGCCTATATTTTCTAGTTGCACAAAGTATCGTGACTCATTACCAGCAGGAGTCCTGATGTTGTTTTTGGAAGATTAGTTATGGTTGTGTAAGGCATCCTTGAAAGAAGCTAAAAGTAGCTCTTCAAGACTTTAAAAGAAGAACTTCAGGGCAGAATTTAGAGGAGACAAAGTTGACTTTTAATTCTTATTTTGGCTTTTTAGTCATGTACCATTTGATTTGGCAGCTGATGAAAAATTAAAACAATCATCAAATATCAAGCTTTTCATAAAGAATTTCCTTCTCATAGACATTGTGGAACATAACTCTATCTGAGAGAGGGAATATTTTTCACTTAAAACATTTTTTTGAGGTTCTGTGGAAGCATAGAGAATGGAAATTATCAGGATTACAAAAAGGGATCAATTATAGTGACCACCTTAAGGAGTTTGAAGTCGTGTACAAAAGACTGATGTAACTTAAACATAATATATGGGCCAATGTTGTGTGCTCGCCCTCTATGAGTAGATAATATGCTAAGCAGGACAGGATTGGGGTGAAGCAAGTTAGGTACTCACTTGGGTGCAAAAGTTAATGGGGTGACAAAAAATCACAGTTTTCAAGATAACAGTTTTATATAATGTTTTTGTGAAAATCAAATAAATGCTGCAAGCCTGTCCACAATGAAAAAACACAAAACTTTAAATAAACACAGGATCAGTATTACTGATTTTTCCTTTTGCCTCAGGCTCAGCATGGCTCTGCAGCACTTGACATACACATCAAATGCATGTGTTTCTACCGTCTAAACCATTTGCCTCCAATTAATTTCCCAGGGAGACACCTGGAAATTTGGAGAGCATTTTAAAAATACAGTAGTTAAGAGCACAGGTTTCAGGCTCAGGCAGACCTGAGTTCAAAGCTCGTTTCTGCTGTTCACGCACCACACTCTTGGGTCATGCTCTTCATCAACCTGGGCCTCCATTTCTTTTTTTCTAAAATGGGACTAATAGTGCTTAGCTCCTAGTGTTATTATTTTAAGTGAGCTAATGCATATATAATAAAATTCGTAACCAATGTGTTTGATAAATGTTATCTATTATTTTTATATCACCAAAGGCAGAATGTGATAAGATATAGAGATACAGATATTATGCATTGGGATCACAACATAATAAGTCATTTAAACCAGGGTCTGGGGTGTCGTTAAAGTGGTGACAGAGGCAGTTCTCTTGAGTCTTCAGGGACAAGTAGGGACTTGATAAGTGAGGAAAAGCATTTGAGATCAAATCAATATTAGGAGAAAGGCGAGAAATCATGAATGTAAATGGCAGAATGTAGTAGAACCTGTGACGTGGGCCATAGAGGGTAGTGGGAGGGACTAGGAGGGACCAGGGCTGGGATTCTCACTCTTAATTTCATGGAGAGTTCTAGAAGGTTTTTGAGAAGGGACGTATCATACACTGACCTGGCTTTTAAAAAGATAACTGGCCCCAAGGACGAAAGACTGATGGCAGAGATGACGTTTTCAGGAGTAATAAAACCTAATAGATACGGAGACAGTGTTTCATAGATTATATGAAAGAAGAAACTGGTTTGAAGTTACATTTACAGCAAGTGCTATTTTTGAATGTTCCGCTGAGGAGAACAGTGGATCATATTTTCAGTATTTTAATATTAACTGGAGAATTCAGAAAGACTCAAAATTCCTGTTTCATAGAGATATGCCATATATTCAGGAAAATATGATACCCGAAATGTCGTATAATTATCCTGGATCTACAACCCAGGGCTCAAGAGCAATGATTCTGCCTAAAGCAATCAGTTTGTAGACACATAACAATTTGTTTTATTACACTTGTATTTTCTTCAATTCTTATTTAGTCTTAAAATAGTATTACAAGAAAATTTAACAAAATGTTAAAAAAGATTATCCGTAGTCTCACCATTCTTATAAAACTGTTATTTTCTAAGCATCGTGCTGGTTCCTTTGTATATATGTGAATTTGTACACAGTTGTCATTAAAACATGCATATAATTTTGCATTTTGTAAAAAACTTCACATTACAATTTTCATTTTCCTTTTTCCCAAAAGTGTATAATCACCCATCCCTCCTCACTAAAGGACCGATAATCTGTTCTAGAAAATAGAAGAGGTGTCAGCACCTGGGACTTAGGGTCATAGAGATTAGGATTGGAAAGTTCACTTTTTACCAGATGATTAAATTTGGGCAAGTTAGTTAAGCCTCAGGCTTTTTGTAATACAGAATAATAGTACTTATTTGTTGGGAGGTAGAAATAAGACATAAACTTTGTAAAATGTATGTTTCCTAGCTAAATGCTTGATATATGGTAGCGATTATTATTATTATCAATCACTATACCAGAGGCACAGTTTTATTTATTCATTCGTTTATTTAAAAATATTTATTAAAGGCTCACTATATACCAGACACTATATTAAGTACTGAAAAACTCAGTTCCTGTCTGATAGATAGCAGCTTTCAGTTTATTGGGTGTTACAGTTCTATAAATAGGTAATTGCAAAAAAGTATATTGTTGGTATCTCTTTCTCTCCTGCTTCCTACTCACTAACACCCTGGTTTTCATGCTGCCTTCACTGGTTACCTTCTGGGCCTTTGCGTATTTCCTCAGAGTCAGATTATTACAGGTCAAGGGCCCACTAGGTTTAACCTGGACACTTTTTCTGCGAGTATTTCTGTTACCAAAGGTGCCTCCGTGATGCTAAGAGCAGGGAGTGTCGTCAGGCTCCTAGCCGCCGAACCCCAGTCCAGCCGCAAGTTAGATAGGAGACTTCGAGAAATTTCCTTGACCTCTCCAGGCCTCCGTTTGCTCAAGTGCTCATCGGGCGAGTACAACACCTGCCCCACGGAGTGATGGTGAGTGTTAAATGAGGTAGCCCATATGATGCTTCTGGCACAGGCCTGGCCCTTAGTTAACACTAAGCAAATGGAAACTGCCTTTATAGTCGGCTATAATGTCACAATGCTGAATAATCACTGGCTTCCTCTCATCCGGGCATTGCTTTTTTGGGGAATTTTTAGAAGTGTGGCTTATGAAATGCTAGTGCCTTGAGAGATAACAAACAAAGTCTACCACGTCCCCAAAAGAAACCCGAGATGAGATGTGTTCGGCAGGTGCTCCTTTAACTTGGCCTCCTTCATGATTTCCTGCTCGCACCCTGCATCCTTTCTCAAGTTTATGCTTCTCTATTGATCAGCTACCTGTCGGCGGCAACTCCAGTCCGGTTTCATCCCCACGGGTCTGCTAAGCATGTCCCACTACAGTCTGGCCACATCTGCCATTGGCTTTGCGGACCATAATGGACACGCTGGATGCATTTCGCAGATACATCTAGTCGTAGCCCATGACTAATGTCTACCCACCACAGCCTGCTCCTGGCCTCACGGACCGTCTCAGTGTCCATCTGCTCCTCTGCCTGCTGGGAAGTTGTTTTTCAAATTTCTGCTTCTGACGTTTTAGGTAGAATAGAACATCTAGGCAGAGTATCCACAGGGAGTTCAATCCCCTGGGAGCCCTTTTCCCCATGCTGTTTGGCCTAGGCAGGATCTACGCTTCCTGTTTGCTAATCTCCCTACTTTCCACATGAACACGGCAGGTAGTTACGATTATACAAGGCTAGTATTTCAGTCTACAAGTGAGTCCTCATGCTATACACACACATGTATTTTTTCTATTGAGTAAATTTCACATGATATAAAATATACCATTTTAACCACTTTAAGGTATACAATTCAATGGCTTTTATTATTTATTTATTTATTTTTTGAGACAGAGTCTCACTGTGTTGCCCGGGCTAGAGTGAGTGCCGTGGCGTCAGCCTAGCTCACAGCAACCTCAAACTCCTGGGCTCAAGCAAGCCTTCTGCTTCAGCCTCCTGAGTAGCTGGGACTACAGGCACATGCCACCATGCCTGGCTAATTTTTTCTATATGTTTTTAGTTGTCTGATTAATTTCTTTCTATTTTAGTAGAGACAGGGTCTCGCTCTTGCTCAGGCTGGTCTTGAACTCCTGAGCTCAAACAATCCGCCCGCCTCAGCCTCCCAGAGTGCTAGGATTACAGGTGTGAGCCACTGCGTCTGGCCAATTCATTGGCTTTTAATACATTCACAGTGTTGTGCAACCATCACTACTGTCTAGTTCCAAAACATTCTCGTAACCCCAAAAGGAAGCAGTCACTTCCCATTCCTTACTTCTCCTAGTCCCTGACAATTATGCTTTGCTTATTCTGGATATTTCATGTCAAAAGAATCCTACAATATGTGACCTTTTGAGTCTGGCTTCTTTCAGTAAACATAACGTTTTCAATGTTCATCCATGTTATAGCATGGATCGTTTCTTTTTATGGATGAATAATATTCCATTGTATAGATATACCACATTTTGTTTATGTATTCATTGTTGATGAACATTTTGAGTTGTTTCCATTTTTTGTCTATTATGAATAGTGCTGCAATGAACATTCATGTATAAGTTTTTGTTTGAACATCAGTTTTGGGTACACACCTAGGAATAGAATTGCTGGGTCATGTTCCATGATATCTTACTTATTTTCTAATCATTAATTAGGTTTGCTAAATTCACAAAATTAAAATCCTACATATGTAATGTAATCTCATGATATTCCTGAGTGCTAAAAAAAAAAGTTTTGTAATATTGTTCTGCTAGATCTCAAATTTTTATTCTAGAAACATTTTCTGGGAGAAGAAATATCCTGCATTGAAGTAATATCTGTGTTACTTAAAACGACAATAACAAAAGGAATTCACATAAAACATACTGTCCAAAGAGACTACTGTATCTACAAAGTATTGGTGAAAAAATTATACAGCTTTTGAAGTCCAAAAGAATGGTTCAATTCTGCCTGGTTTACTGTAGGGTACGAAAAATAAAATGTAAAATCTTTTCCTTTTGTAATTTTGAACTGGCTGACAATCTTCATTTTGCTGTTCTGCCCTCCAACAAGCCAATGAAAAGATGAGAAAAATGGGCGGAAATTGGGATTTGAATCACCTCCTAATTGTTTTACTCAGTTCAAATGGCCGTAGTTACCATACACACATTTTTCTCCACGAAGTAATTCCAGATGATATAAAACAGTCATCCTTCGAAAGGATTCCCTCTATTTTTCTTTCCAGAAATAAATTAGCAAATGGTCTTCTACATCCACACTTGGATTTTGTTATTGGTTTTAAACCTCAATCAAACTCTCTTCATGAAGCTTGACTTTATCTGCTTAGTGGAGATTGAATCTTACAGCCACCAAATACATGCTGTTGACAAAATAGCATTCCTGTGTGCTGAGGCAAATGGCTATGTAATGAAGGGACATTTTAATAGTTGGCACACATGCTGAATAATCAATTCCACTTTAAGACACACATCAATATTATCTTTGAGATGTCTAAATAGCCATTAAATATGAACAGAACAGGCCTAGGAAGAAGAAAAATGAGGAAGAGGATTGTTCTTGACTACAACATGAGGCTTCTAATGATTCTGAATGGGGACATTGACCCGTCTGAAAAATTAACTATTACTTTTTTCTCATTGATGAGTCTAAATTAGTTAAGTTATGTACTCATTTTTGGTTTGTTTTGGATATTCTTGCTCTAAATGTTTTATTATTCAAGGAATGAATACTATGTAGTTCCTATAGAATATCTCCTGGGGCTTTATAATTAATTGTTACTATTATTATTATTTTACTTCAAAAAAATAAACTTTTCAGCTTTGTGCAGTGGCAGTATCATAGCCAATAAGGTTTATCCGAGGTGCGATTATTGCTAATTGAAAACTTTTCCCAATACCCCACCGAAACGACTTGCAACGTAGTCGGCACGGGCAATTTTTGACGGTCCCTACAGGGACTGAATAAAAAAAGAAATAAATAAATTTTTTATTTTAGAATGGTTTTAGATTTACAGAAAAATTACCAAGCTAATACAGAGTCCCACATACCTCCTGCCTGCTTTCTCCTATTATTAACATCTTATATTGACATGATACATTTGACAAATTAACCAATATTGATACACTGTTATTAACTAAAGTTCATGTTATTCATGTATTTTGGTTTTTAATCAAAATGTCCTTTTGCTGTTTAAGATCTCATTAGAATACCAAATTACATTTAGTTATCATATCTCCTTAGATGTCTCTTGGCTGTGACAATTTCTCAGTTTCCTTGCTTTTTATGATTTTGACAATTTTGAGGAAACTGGTATTTTGCTTAGGTATTTTATACAATACCCCTCAACTGGGATTTGTTCTATGTTTTTCTCATGATTAAACTGTGCTTATGGGTTCTGGGAGGAAGACCATAGAGGTAAAATACCATTCTCATCGTAACGTATCAAGAGTACCTACTATCAACCGGACTTATCACTACTGATGTTAACCTTGATCACCTGGCTAAGACAGGATTTTTCAGGTTTCTCCAATGTAAAGTTCCTCTTCTTCCATCTTTACATAATGTACTCTTCATTGAGGGGAAAGTATCTGTCTACATGAATTATTTGGAATTCTTCTACATGGGAGATTTGTCTCTTCTCCCCCATTTATGTATTCATTTAATCATTTGTTTCTATCAGTGTGGACACATGTATATTTATTTTATAGTTTGGGTTATAGCAAAATACTACTTTATTTCTTGTTAAAATTGTTCCAGCTTTGGCCATCCCGAGCTCTTTCAGGTAGCTCCTTTGTGTATTTGACACACTGCATTACTGTGTGTGAGTGTGTTTGTGTGTGTGTGTGTGTGTGTGTGTATGTGTGTGTGTGTTTGTATTTTGGGCACTTCTTTACTTTCTGGCACTACAAGAGGCTTCAGAATTATTCTGAACATTTTTTTCTCCCATTCTAGAATTAACCATTCCTACAAGAAGCTTTGATTCCTTTTGTTGGAGAATGGTATTAGAAACTAAGATCTGGGTGCTAGGTATGTACAGTTACTGGGGTGTCATTGCTTTTAGGCCTTCTCAGATGATGGAATAAGGAAATATGTGTCTGTATACTAACCTGTGTATGTTCATATATCTGTAATTATCTCTATATGAATCCATCTGTATCTATATTAAGCTAAACCTGAGTTAATACTGATGTCTCTAACTCTAATCCATTACCACATGGATCATTCTAGCCTTCTGTCAGTGCTGATCTGTAACCTCCCACCCCAACCCTGAGAAACCTGGCTCTCACCATTTACCATTCATGTACATGATTTTTCAATTCCGGTATATATGCATAATGGTTTTGTAATTCTTAACCTATTCCCCCATAAGAAATAACTTTATCAACTAGAGTACAGTGACTATGAAAAGTTCCTTTGATCTCTGGTCTTACAGACTGCACTCATTTCCAAATACTAAGTCAGTCCTTTTTTCTCCACTTCCTTCATTAAGGGTGTTTCATGCTTTTATAATACAGTTTGATTTTCTTGTCAAAGTCTGCATTTCTTTCTGGGATTCTCCAACCTCCTAAATGACTTTTTAAACTTTGCATACATTAATGTTCACTCTGGTGCTGTAAAGTTATAAATGCATAGTGTCATTTATTCACCATTACTGTACATTACAGAATAGTTTTCCCACCCTAAAAAAATCACCTGTGCTTAGCTATTTGATCTTCCCACAAGCCCCTGGCAACTCTAATTGCCTTCTTACCATCTTTATAGCCTGGCCTTTTCCGGAATGTCACATATATAAAGTCATATGGCATGTAGCCCTTTCAAATTGGCTTCTTTCACTGATCAGTATGTTTTTAGAATTCATCCATATCTTGTATGGCTTGGTAGTTTATGCCTTTTCATCACTGAATACTATTTTATTCTACATATTACGTGGATGTGCTACAGTTTGTTTATCCATTTACCTGTTGAAGAACGTCTTCATTCCTCCTAGTTCATGGTGTCTATGAATAAAAATGCAATCAATGTTTGCTTACAGGTTTCTGTGTGGAGATGTTTTCAAATATTAATAAATCAGGTAAATACCTAAGAGTTCAATTTTTTGATTTCATGTTTAGACTGTTTAGCTTTCTAAGAAACTGTCAAACTGTTTTCCAAGTGCCTGTCCCATCTTGCATTTTCATGAGCAATAAATGAGTATTCTTGCTGCTCAGCATCTCATCAATAATTGGTATTGTCATTTTTAGCCATTTTAATAGGTGCATAGTGATTAAATTAATTCAGTTTTGCTTAGTGATCATTCATATCCAATGGAATGATATTACATATCAAAAACATATGTGGATTCATGACTGAATAGCTTTGATTGTTAGACACTTTCCTTTACGGAATATTGTTTTTCACCACTAAAACTTGGCATTTATCACATATTTCCTCTAAGGATATAAAATACATAATAGTATATTGACTATTATACTTTGGATTGAAGTAAACTGGAGCTTAATCTGCCTTCTACCGCTTTCATCTTTGACACTGTGGGTAGATTATTAAGTTGTCCTGCTTCAGTTTTGTCATCTTTAAAACAGAGACAATAATGGAGCCCAGTTGAGAAGATTATGTGAATTTAATAAGCTACTGCCTGGAGACCATTTAGCACAATGCCTGAACATGGCAACCATTTGGTTAGTGTTGCTGTTACTGTGTTACTATTACTATTGCTAATGTTACTGATACTGCGGAAGGCTCTGATTCTTTCTTGAGAACTGTACACTTTTCAGTCCTTCACTTTCGAGCTGCACTGATCTTTTTCACCCATCCATGCCTCATAAAAACAGAATAAACACACTTCACATTCATTACATTTCTTGCAGTATGATTTTTTCTCTACTCCAAAGAACATGGTGGAATAGATATTTGCAAAGGTAACCTCAGTGTTACAACTCATTGGCTTCCTGTTATTTCTTGTATTACTAATAATCCCTTAAATTTGCTCAGTGTTTTAGATTTTACATAGTGCCAGCTTCACATTATAAGTGCCAGCTTCATATTATATTATCTCATTTGCTTCTCAGAACAGCTTTCTGAGGTAGGCAGGGCTTGGTAGTCTTTGATTTTGATGAGGGGAGGTAATTTGCTCAAAATTGCATAACAGGTGAGAGCAGAGTTTGAACACAGGTTTTCTGAGTTCCAATTCAGTGTTCTTTCTAGGAAATCAGGCATAGGGTGAATCTTCATATGAAATGGCAGATCTGAGCTGCCTGGGACATTCATTACTTCCCATTAATTCTGGTCCATATGCTCAGGTTCATGGGTGGCAGGGATCTTTAGAAGAGGATTTGTACTTTAGGGCTTCAAATCAGCTGTAACATCACCGATCTTCATGTCCCCCTGGCGATATCCTACACACAATCTATTGTGCATATAATGAGATCCTCAACACCACAATTTTGTATTCTTTCTGGGACTTATCCCAATTACCTTCCCCACTTTATATCTGATTTGAAAAGCTAAGCTTCTAGCAGCTTTGTTAGCGCTGTGAGTCTACACTCCTGGTTTTGTGTGATTGTCCAGAGGTGGACGTTTAACGCAGGACGGACTGATAGGATACCCTCTCCTGGTAAGACTTGGGGTCCACAGATAGCAAGTTAAGAAATAATTGTGAAATTCATGGGCTAGACATTTTCTGCCACATAGGAATATAGATGCAGAGGGTTCTTTTGTAGCAAGAAAAGAAAGGGTAAGCATAGCAAGACAATGAGATGAATATATATATATATATATATATATGTGTGTGTGTGTGTGTGGAGAGAGAGAGAGAGAGAGAGAGAGAGAGAGAGAGAGAGAGACTATATGGTAATGAGGAGTTCATTCCCACATTCAGTTCCTTCTAGAGACCTTCATTACTTTCCATGTGTTTTTTAAGCTGATTCTTTAAAAATTAATTCCCACCCTCTTAAACTAGCTTAAGTTGTATCTGTTATTTTGGCAAACAAAAGAATCCTAATTTACACAGGAAGTAAAATTCTCCTAATGCAAAACTGACTATTGAGCTGCAGCCAAATGCAGCTTTCAACAGCAGTGTTAACATTCATATATGATGAACCACCATTTAGTCAATTTGTGGATTCAGCACTCCAAGATGTACTCAAATTATTTAACAGTATTTCTACCTTGATGCAAATAACCCTTCTAAGCATCCCAGAATCCCTGCAAGAGGGGGTACTTCTTAGGTTAGCTATTTCAATCCTCTTCCATAGTCAGAATTCTGCCTTTCTATCTTCTGACCAGATTTTGCTTAAAATGTTCCATGACTTGGGAAGCAAAACATAGGAGAGTATATGAATTTAGGAATAACACAAGCCTTTGTTCAAAATTTGCTCTGAAACTTTCTGGCCTTAAAATCCAAATTATTTAACCTCTATGACCCTTCTTTTCTTCATTTGCAAATGGAGATGTTAAAATCCTACTTCAAAGATTTTTAAAATGGGGATTTTAATGAAATTAAACATGCAAAACACTTGCTACAGTGCCTGCTCCATAATAAATACTCAATACATGTTATCCACTCCCAGCCTTTTAAGGAAATGCATCAATCATTCTTCTTTATGCTGAAACAGGGACTCCTAACTGTGTAGTCTGTAGCATCCCCATGTAGGATATAACGGTTATGAAGACTGAGTCTGGAAACCTGAGATCAAATCCTATACCTGTAGCTTTCTTGTAGGACCTGTAATAAGACAATCTGTGATGACTTTCACAGATTCTTTTAAAATGAGGAATTGGACTAGTATACACTGGAGATCTCTTTACAGTGTGAAATACTGTGACTGTTATATTCACCAGTTAGGTTATGATTTTATTTATACCGAATAAGTCATAAAACTCTCACTCTAAAATTCTATTGCTTGGTAAACAATAAATACTTTTCCATGGTATATTTCCTGGGGCAGGGAAATTACCACCTTCAAAAAAAAGTTATTCTGAATGTTGAAAAGATCTAGTTGTCAAGTATGTCTGTGCAGTTAGACAAAATCTGCCTCAATCCAAGTAATTAGTCTCAGTTCTTCCCCTTCCTTGGTGAATAGCTCTGGTCGCAGAATCACACTGTTACAATAAGCTGTCCTTTTTTCATGTCAGCTGTGCTCTAACTTTGTCACTTCCCCATTTCTGTTACTCTTCTAGTAATGTGAGCTAGCTATTCAGCTGCTTTCCTTCGTACTCAAGTCCCCAAAGTTTGGAATTTTGTGAAGTGACAAAGGTGAACTTTATTGGAAAATAAGATTCTGGCTGACAGTGAAACATTTGGAATGCATGATTATTGTCGAAATGACTTTTTCTACTAATAGACCATTGATAAGGTTTCAGTGGACTGCAGTTGGAGATAAATATTTTCTTGGCTTAGCCCTCTTCTACACTTAAAACTTCACCCCTGTCTTCCCTCAGCCTGATCCCAATCCCCAGCTGTAATCCATTCATGCATTCATTGATGGATTCACCCCTTGAATATATATTAAGTTGCTACTACACATAAAATCCTGTTAATTTATGACTTATATTTCAAAGATAAAAAGTATCTGAACTTGCCCTCAAGGAACTCACAGGCTAGATAAGTTACGCATACATAGGCAATCAAAACCCAAGGAAGAAAGAATTAATAGCACGGCTCAGTATTTTTCAAACCATAAATTGCAGCGTATTCACAGGCTGTGGAATCAATTAGGAGGTCATGACCAGCTAAACTAAAATAAATTGAAAAAAAAAATATTTGAGTCACACATTAAGGATACATGTTGTTCTGTGAAAATTTTGCTTAAATTCTATTCCTGTGTGTGTGTGTAGGACCCCGGTTTAATATGATGTGTTTTTACTATGCATCACAATCAAAAGTTTGAAGACGCTAGGAGAGGAATAGAGAAATGCTTATCAAACTTAATGTGCATATGGATCAGCTAGGAATCCTGTTAAGAAGCTTCTAATTCAATTGCTGTGTGGTGGGGCCTAAGTTCTGTTTCTGAGAACTCCCAGGTGTTGCTGTTGCTGCTGGTCAGCACAAGGAGACAGAATGCCAGATGGAGAGACTATTTTCAGCAGAAAAACCTGAGGAAGTCCCTGAAGTCATTCATTTGTGACTTCAAACGCCTGCAAGGAATAAAAGAAAATAAGAATTTCCTTCCTTTTCTGGTTTTCGCTTTTGGCTGATTGATAGAAATCCTAACCTACCCCATTCTTCATCAAGGGCCGTTGTTGTCCAGCTTCCAGGTGCTGAATGTTGAAACCAAGAGACCAGATACACTTCAGACCATGTACTTGGAAAAGCTCCACTACTGTACCTCAGGGTTAGCTCCCAGTTTCCCGGGGTGTCTTAAACACTAGTGTCTTTTCATAGTATGTCCCATGCAATTAACATCGAGTACTTCCTATAAAGCAGGCTTTTAAGAACAGGAGCAGGAAGAGTTTCACTTATTTCAGCTTCTTCTTGCTACTACATCTCATCAGATTTCCATCACTTGCACCTAGATAGCTGCCTTGACTTCCTAATGGTTTTCTCTGCCTGTAATTCCTTTCCTCCCTGCACCCCCATCTCTTCCCCTTCTAATCCATTCTGTACAGGAATATATTGATCCACCTAAAATGAAACTTTCATTATTTTCTTTTACTGCTTAGAACCCTTCAGTGGCTCCCCATTGCCTGGGCAAGCTCTCGGCTCCTGCCAAACTTGTCTGCTGCCGCTCCAACGCATCTGTCTTCATCCCTCTTTATGACCTCTCGCTTCCTTCTCTTGAATGATCTCCCTTTTCCAGCTATTCGAATCCTGCCTACTCTTTAGGATTTCACTTAAATCCCACTTCTTTCATGAAGCCTTTTTTGGAAACCCCACAGGGAATGAAGCTCTCTTCTCTTTTGCTGACAGCTCTTCTCAATAATGCTGAGCATCATTTGTGTACTGGCTTGTGGCAGATAAAGCACAGGATTGATAAGCAGAGACCAGGCGGGGTCTGACCAAACTGGACAGTGTGTGACAGTGGGCAAGACATTTGTCTTCTCTGAGCCTCAGTCTCCCCATCAACAGAGGGTTGGAGCCAATGATCTCTAAGTGACTGCCAGAGTGCCCAGTAATATGCGCATTTTGCAAATCTTATATTTCCTTAGAGTTCTCATTTTCTATTACTGCAATTTTTATTTTAATCCTGTTTCTGGTTAGTATTGAACTATTACTCATCTTTTCAATTGTCTTCTAATTTAAAAATTTTCACATGTATTTGTTTTGTCTTTCTTACTCATTTCAGGAAGGAACCTTATTTTATGGTTGGAGCAGTAAGGCCCAGGGCACAAAGCAGAGAACACAACATCGCTCCCAGCTGGGCCCTGTGCTCCAGGACACTGCCCTAGCTCAAAGTGGGTGCTCACTAATTATTTGCCGATTGATTGGAGGTTGTCAGGCCCATCTTGCAAGACAACTGCCTTCTCCCTGGCAGGAGGAACCTTGGAGTCTGTTGGTTAACGGGAAAAGTGCTTACTCTGGGAGGAAGGCGGGGCAAGCCGGAACCCGCATACTCCTTCACGCGGTGTTTCTGAACCCCATTCTCGGAGTTGGGGTTCAAGGATACTTGGAACCTGTCCCCTTGGCGGACACACGTAGCCGCCTCCGGCCGCTGCTCGCGCTAATCCTGCGGAGTGGAGCTCCCCCCACCCCACCCCGCCCGCGTTCCGCTCAGGCTTCCCTCCGCTCTGCACGGGGAGGGAGAGCTGGGGGAGCCCTGCTCGCCGGTCTTCCCGGAGCCGCAGACGAGGAGCCCCGCGCCCTCGGGAGCCTCTTGGCGGCTTCCCCTCTGCCGCACGGGTGTGCAGGCTCTCCCCGCCGCCCCCACCCGCGGCTCGCCCTCGCTCCCTCCCTCCAGCCCCGCCAGCCGGAGCGCGCACACCGGGGCTCCGGCACGTGGGCGCGCGGGAGGCGGCGGCCGCTGCTGCCGCTGCCGGAGTCCGAGCCCGAGCCGGAGCCGGCTAGATCGCCCTCCATGCTGCGGGCGCTGCGGCCGCCTTCCGCTCAGCCTCCGGTCCCAGGCGAGCCTTGCGAGCCGGCGAAGCGGCGGAGGGGAGGAGGACACGGACAGGAGGAGGGGCACGGAGGGCTGGAGCGAGCTGGGCTGTGAGCAAGGGGCGCCCGCAACCGGGAGGAAGCAGCCGGGCTCCCTCGCTCATCCTCTGCCCCAGCCGCTACTGGGGGCTCCGGGCAGCGCGATGCTGCTGCACTCCTAGGCGGCGGCCGGCCGAGGCTTCCCGCAGCCGCTTGGCCCGCGCCGGCCCCCATTCCGCGGGCGAGTCCCTTGTCTACCCCGGAGGACGCACCCGGCAGTCCGAGCCGGAGCGAGCGCGAAGTCCGAAGTCTGCCCCCAGCGCCACTAACTTCCCCGAGAGCCCCTCTCCCCGCCGCAGCCTGCGCCAGACCTGGGAGCGATGCGCCCCCAGCCGGGCGGCGCGCCCTCTGCCAACTCGCCACCCATGGGATCGACTGCCCTCAGCTGCCCGGCTTGGAGCGCGTAGCCTTCGCCGTGTGGCCCAGGAGCGGAGCGAGACATCACGGCGTTTCGCGGACCCGGTGCGCAAGGGTCTGCTTGGGTGCCCGGCGGAGGCAGCGTCCATACCCAGGGGTGAGTAGCCCGCGAGTGGCGGCGCCCTTTACTCCGTTGCAGGCATGGCAAGGAGAGGAGAGAAAGTTAGGTCTCCTTGCACCTATCCTGGGATTGACAGCGGAACGCAACGTTGGTTCCTCCAACCCAATTGCCTTCTGGGCTTCCCCCAGTTGCCTTCATCTCTAAGCCAAGGAGGGAGCCCTCTTCCGCTTCCCAGGGAGAAAGGGGGCTCCCTAGAGCAGAGCAGGTCACTATTACCCACCAACGTGCCATTTGGGGCTTTTCAGCCGCCGTGCATTAAGCAAGCTCCGGCGTGAGCGCTTGGAGATCCGCAGCCGCCTGGGCGCGCTAGGAGATCGTGGGCAGCCCTAGTCTCTAGGGGAAGCTGCGCGCGCTTCATTAAAGAGGCTGCTGGAGTGCTATGGAAGAGGGGGTGTGTATGAGAGAGAGAGAGGAAAAAAGGGGCGGTGGTCAGGGAAGGTAGCCCAAAGAGGAGACGAGGTGTGAGTGAAATTAATCTGTTGCTGATAGATCAGGCACCCAGCCTCGCTCCGCTGTGCGGGTTTGGGGCCGCATGATACAGGGCGGCCCGACAGAGTCCAACAGGTGGCCTGCGCGGACTTCCCATGGCTGGGCGCGGGGGAGGAGAACTGCTCCTTTCCCGGGGCCCAGGCTGCTTCTGCCGCTTCTAGGGGCGCATCTGAACGTGGGTAAGGAAATGCACTCTCTGCTCTCAGGCCCGATTTGGGGTGAGTGTGTGAGGCATCCAAATGCCTCCTGTCGGAAAACAGCGCCTTCATTGTGTGCCTGACTGAGGTTTCAACTTGCAGGCAACTGAGAGGCCATTCAGCTGGGCGGCACGGACTTGGCTGGTCCTCAGACTTGAGCCCTGGCCTTCCCCGCGGTCCTGGCGGCGGGTATTCCAGCTCCCCGGGCTGGGCGGCAAGCCAAACCTCGGAGTTTGGGTCCTCTATCCTCAGTGAGGGGACGGGGAGTTGCCGGAACGCCTGGAGCCCTGCGGGAGTTTATTCTTCTTTACCTGCCTCCTGTACTTTTATCGTGAAACTTAGACACACGGGCGGGTGCGGGTGAGTGTGGGGACAGGTCGAGTTTGAGAGCTGGATGGAAGAAATCAGAGAATCCTGCACTTGCCCAGGGAGACTCTAGTCAGGAGAGGGCATGGCTGCGCTTTGACGAAGTTTCCTTTCTTCGAAACTCACCATTCTTCATCCTTTAGTGACTTGGGTGACTTTGGGTGTGTCAAGTGCAAACTGCTCTGGGCCCTGAAAGCTATGGACACTCCAAAGTAGCATTTTCCAAAATTGCTGTGTAACTTCTCCATCCCTCGGTTTGCCCGTTTGTAGGTGAACAGTTATCCTTGTTCATGGGAGAAGCGCTAGGATGTCTATAAAGGAGGTACTTAGAGGTGGTTGTTGGGTTGGAAGATAGAGGAGCAGCTGAATGTATGCGGTGGGGAGAGGGTGCCAGGAGAAAGTTGTCTGGAGCCCGCACGCATAGCAGGCACTGAGATTTTACTTCGCTTTTGTATTTTTAGGGGGTTGGTAGGCTTTGAGAAGACTGATGGAGATTTTGGGAAGCTACAGTTTTCCCGGCACACATTTGGTGATGCCACCGTACTGCTTGTTCACCACGCAGTGAGATGTTTGTACTCTGGAAACAAAGTGATGAACTCTCCCAAACACAAAAGAACCCCCTTCGTTACAAGTGCTGGCCCCAGCGGCTTCCCCTCCAGAGGAGGCTCTGGGTACCAGAGCTGTTTGGTCTTGCTGCATCTACTCTGGAATTGCTGCTGCATCCTTCTAGCCCCAGTTTACTGTCCCTGCTGATGAGAGAGCTTTCCTCACTCCCCGCCTCTGGCAGCAGATTGCCAACAACATCTAAGTAGAGTGATCCTCCGGACATGCAGCACACTAGCTGATTTAGCATGGGCACATGCCTTTTGGGAGAAGTGCCCCCTGGAGGCTCAGTGTTGGAAGGGGAGCCAGGATCTGGGGGCGCAGAGGATGAATGGGCAACAAGCTATTGATCGGGAGACAGAGACAGATAGAAATGCAAGGTTAGAGAAGGCAGAAAAATGAGAGGGAGAAAGAGGCATGAAGAGAGAGACACACGCACACACAGGAAGAGAGAGAGAGGGACAACCAAGAGACAGGAAAGCTACAGAGTAGACAGGGCAAAGAATAAGAGGAGAGAAGAGTGGGAGAGAGAAGTAAAAGGAAGGGAAGAGAAATCTGAGGAATGCACGAGAAGACAACGAAAAGGGAAAGGAATGGGAACAGGGATGGAGAAATCAGGTGAGGAGGAGAGGAAGACTGAGAGAACAGAGGAGACAAATGAGGCCTGAGTCACAAGCTTTTGTATTTAACTTTTATAAACCACACTGCCATTCTAAGGAAGTCGACATAATCCACATCCTTAAGTAGCCAGCCTTTGGTTAGTGTTTGTTTCTCTGAGAAGTCATGAATTATGCAGAAATTGGACACCCGCTTGGAACCCAGCTGCACTGGAGATAACAAGAGTGTAAGAAGTTCAGCCTCTTGGTAAATGCACAGATGCACATTAGCCTTCACTGTTTTTTATTTGTTTGTTTCTGGGTAAAGACAGGGCTGGAGAATTGAGTTGAAGGATTGTTTCACTAGCCATATTTGCTAGTGATTCTCTAACCTTGTTTATAGAAGAATCTCCTGGGTGGCTTCTGAGAAACACAAATTACTAGACCCACCCCTCTAGGAGTCTGATCCAATAGAGACAGGAATATGCTTCTTTGAGTGCTCCAGTTGGTTCTAAAGCTGATTGTGCCTAAACCACATTTTGGTAAACGTGATGTAGATGGTGTAACACTGTTCTCTGATGTGTACCTTTATTTTCTCCTGAGAGATGCAGTGCAACACCTTCCTCTGGTATCCCATTCTTCCCAGAAAAATCTTATTTCTTGCAAATTTCTCTTGATAAAAGGATAAGTCCAAGGAAGTTGCTCAGCCAGGGTTACCTTTCCGTGAACTTCATTAATCATGGTAGCTCTGGGGGAAGGCAGATGAGTCCTCTGGTTGACCTTGTCAGGGGTGTTCACACTAACAGGTATTGAGAACTCGGCAGGGCATATTCTTGGGCATTCTTTGTACACTCTCTGCCCATTTAACACTCACAAAAATCTATCCCATAATCACTGTTATAATCATCCGTATTTTATAGTTGATGAGACTGAGACTTAGCGAAGTTACATAACTTGTCCCAGAAACATTAGTTGACAGTGGTCCAGTAACTAGAAAGCAGTGGTATTAAAATTTGAGCCCAGATTTGGTTAACTCCAGAGTCTAAGGTCCTAGTTATGCACCATACTAGCTCCTAACCCTAATACCTCATTCCAGACTGATGGAACCAAAAGATCCTTGGAGATCTTTCCCGTGCACTCTCCCTCCCCAGTTTACCATTTCAGGAAAATGAGAGTAGTTAAAGAAACTGAGAAGTGACTCGCCAGAGATCCTACAACCAGTAGGTGCCAGAACTGGGACTTGGCACCCTGGCGTCTGGAGTCTCTGCCTAGCCCTCCCCCCCCCCACACCAATAGTTACCATATCTGGCTAATCATCAAGGTCACATATATCTTAGTCAAAACACAAGTTCCTGGGCCCCACTAGGGGCGTACTGAATCAAAACCATGGACAGAGAACTCAGAGATCTGTATTTTCAGCCCACGCCCCAAGCTGCATCTGTACATTATCATTTGCCTCAGTTATTCCATAGATCTGGATTCTGACACTGTGGATCCCTTCCAGACAGCTTCAAGAGGAGAACTCTGTGTCCCTCCTGCTTTCAGCAAAATAGACATGCAGAAAGTATTATAGTAGACTACATGCAGCCCACTGGTGTGCCACGGGCAAGGAAACAAGCTGGTCAACCTAGAGGCAACTTTCAAAGCTCTTTGAGAAGTGTAGCAATCACATTGAGGTTTGTTATACTCATTTTTTTTTTTTCCTGTGCCAAGTAGGAAAGCATTTAAGGAAACATCAAATGCTCCTTCAGTGCACTGGTGTCAGTGTCTGCACTAATACTTGACACGAAATGACACCATGAGCCAAGCCGATGTGGCAGTGTCAAAAGTGTCAAGCTCAGTCTCCCAATTTAGTGGATCTAGCTGTGGTGTGAGAAAGACCCCTTTCTTCCCCTTCATTATTATGCCTTTAATTTCCTCAGAATAGATCAGTGCCTCATTCTGCAGGTAAAAGCAGCTATCACACACACTGTTTCTTTCTGGCCCACTTAAATTGTTTTCTCGGTGACCTCAACATCTTTTCCCTTCTATTGCATTGAAAAGTAGCCAAAGGTGCCAGACATCTTGTCCAGCAAACTGTTTTGTCATCTTTCCCTTTTCAGATCCAAATTTATCTTTTGAATCTGTTGCTTTTAACCCTGACCTCTTATTCAAGAATGGTAATTGAGCCTTAGGTAGCTTTGATAAGCCACTCTCTTGATACGTGTATTTTAAATAACGACAGTCATTTGTGAATAGAACCAAGGAATACCTTACATTGACAATGTCTGCATCTTAAATATGCTGGACTTTTTTTTTGTCATTTCAGTGGCGAAAACCTGTTTTTTTCTGGCATGGCTGGAGAAGTAAAAAGAAACACTTAATGCTTAAGACTTGGGCACTGAGCACAGACAACTAGGGGTCAAAGCATATGCCCACCTGGCCTGTTTTTATTACCTTGGTCTGATTACTTCACTTCCCCAGGTCTCCCTTTCTTCATTTGGAAGTGAAGACGATAACAGGTTGTCTGTGTATATTGCAAGAATTGACTTTCAGGAGTAATCGAAGTGGTTAGCATGGTGTCTGGCACACCTGTTAGCTAGTATTTTGACTGCTGTTTGCTAAACATTTGCCACGTGCTAGGCTTCATTTAACTGAGGATGAAACTGACATTGAGGCCGTTAAGCAACTTGCCCACCTCACACAGACCCTAAGTAACAGACTTAAAATCCAGACCTGTCCTTTTAAACTTCTGGCTACCCTTACTGGTGCATTGGAATGAGTCACTGTTCTAAGTGTCACATAGGAAACATATTCTGATTTATATTTTAACTAAACCTATTGCATAGGATGTTGACTAGAACAGTGGGGATCTTTTGATCTTGGGTGATAACTTCTAGGTGGTTAAATCACCTCCAAATATTTGCTTTTACTTTCTCAGCAGTTGGGAAGAATTGTCATGGATCCATCTTCTACTACAATTGCTTGACTGGCTCCCACCTGTTCTTAAGCACAGATACTGCTTCTTTGGGAAAATATCTTTTGTGTCCTCAAGGCCTGGGTTAGATGTCTTTATAACTGTTCCTCCATTTAAACTGTAGTATACTTGTTCATTTATTTCTCTGTATTTGCTGCTCAGTCTATATAAGTTTCTAGGGATGAGGGGCAAGATCTTATTGGAAGTTGTATCTAGAGTGTCCAGAACAGTGCCTGACATATAGAAAGCTCATAAGAACATTTTTTTTTAAATTTAAGAATATTACAGGGGTGCAAATATTTTGGTTACATGGATTGCTTTTGTACTGTTTGAGTCAAAGTTGTTAAGTGTGCCCATCACCCAGATAGAAAGTACACTAGGTATGATTTCATACATGCCCTCCTCCCTCCTCCCACGTGCATGATTTCCATTGAGTTTCACTTACATCTGTGCACATAAGTGCTAATAGGTTAGTTCTGATTTAATAGTACATGTGATGTTTGTTTTTCTATTGTTGTGATATTTAGGAGAGTGATCTCCAGTTCCATCCAGATTATTGCAAAAGATATTAATTCATTTTTTATGGCAGAGTAGTACTCCATGGTATACATATATCACATTTTATCAATCCACTCATGAATTGATGGGCACTTGGGTTGATTGCACGTCTTTGTGATTGTGAATTGTGCTGCAGTAAACATTTGGAGTGCAAGTGTCTTTTTGATAAAAATACTTTTTTTCCTTTGGATAAATACCCAGTAGTGGGATGGCTGGATTAAATGGTAGGTCTACTTTGAGTTTTTTGAGGAATCTCCACACTGTTTTCCATAAAGTTTGCAGTCCCACCAATGGTGTGTAAATGTTTCTTTCTCTCCACATCCATGCCAGCATCTATTATTTTGAGAATTTTTGATAAAGGCCATTCTCACTGGGGTCAGGTGATATATCATCGTGGTTTTGGTTTGTGTTTCTCTGATAATTGGTGATGTTGAGCCTTTTTACATATGTTTATTGACCATTATTCTATCCTCTTTTGAAAAGTTTCTGTTCATGTGTTTTGCCCACTTTTTAATGGGGTCATTTGATTTTTCCTTGCTGATTTGCTTAAGTTCTTTGTAGATTTGGTTATTAGCCCTTTATTGAATATATAGCATGAAATATTTTCTCCCCTTCTGTAGGCTGTCTATTCACTCTGTAGATTGTTTCCTTGGCTGTGCAGAAGCTTTTCAATTTGATCATGTCCCATTTATTAGTTTTTGTTGTTGCTGTGATTGCCTTTGGTGTTGTCTTCATAAATTCTTTGCCTAGACCAATATCTATAAGAGTTTTTCTAATCTTTTCTTCAAGAATTATTATGGTTTCATGTCTTAGGTTTAAGTCTGTTATCCATATTGAATTCGTTTTTGGGAGTGGTGAGAGATATGGATCCTGTTTCAGTCTTCTAGATGTGGCTATCCAATTTTCCCAGCACCATTTATTGAATAGGGATTCTTTCCCCCAGTTTACATTGCTGTCTACCTTGTCAAAGATCAGATGACAGTATGTGGATGGTTTTAATCTGGATTCTCTGTTCTATTCTATTGGTCTATGTTTCTATTTTTGTGCCAATACCATGCTGTTTTTGTTACTATAGGCTTGCAGTATAGTTTAAAGTCTGAAAAAGTAATACCTCCAGATTTGTTCCTTTCGCTTAAGGTTGCTTTGGCTATTTGGGCTCTTTTCTGGTTCCAAATGGAGTGTAGAATTATTTTTTTCTAGATCTGTGAAAAAATGACATTGGTATTTTGATGGGGATTGCATTGAATCTGTAAATCACTTCAGATAGTATGGACATTTAACAATGTTGATTTTGCTGATCCGTGAGCATGATATGTTTTTCCATTTGTTTACATCCTCTACAATTTCCTTCCTCAGTGATTCGTAGTTCTCTTTGCAGAGATCTTTCTTCTCCTTGGTTAAATATATTCCTAGGTATTATATTTTCTTTGTAGCTATTGTGAAAGATATTGAGTCTTTGTTTTGATCTCAGTTTGAGTGTTGTTGGTGTATAGGAATGCTCCTGATTTGTGTACATTCATTGTGTAACATGAAACTTTGATGAATTTATTTATAAATTTCAGGAGTCTCGTGGTGGTGTCTTTAGGGTTTTCTAGATATAAGATCATATCATCAACAAAGAATGACAGTTTGACCTCCCCTTTCCCCATTTGGATACCCTTAATTTCCTTGTTTTGCCTGATTGCTGTGGCTAAGACTTCCAGCACTATGTTGAATAGAAGTGGTGACAGTGGGTATCCTTGTCTTGTTCTAGTTCTAAGTGGAAATGCTTTCAACTTTTCATTCAGTATGATGTCAGCTTTGGGTTTGTTGTATATGGCTTTTATAATTTGGAGATATGTTCCATCTATGCCTATTTTGTCAAGAGTTTTTTTTTTTTATCATAAAAGGGTGCTGAATTTTTTCAAATGTTTGTTTTGCATCTATTGGGATGATCGTATCTTTGTTTTTGCTTCTGTTTATGTGGCGAATCACATTTATAGATTAATAGAAGTTAAACCATCCTTGCATCCTTGGAACGAAGCCCACTTGATCGTGGTATATTATTTTTTTGATGTACTAATTAATTTGGTTTGCTAGAATTTTGTTGAGTATTTTTGCATCTATATTCACGAGGGATATTGTTCTGTAGTTTTCTTTTTTTGTTGTGTCCTTTTCTGGCTTTTGTATTAAGGTGATACTGGCTTTATAGAGTGAGTTGGGGAGGATTCTTTCCTTCTAGATGTTATTAAATAATTTCTGCAGTATGGTTCCCAATTATTCTTTGTAGTTCTGATAAAATTCGTATGTGAAACTGTCTGGTCCAGGACTTTTTTTGTTCAAAGATTTTTTATTGCTGCTTCAATTTTGTGGCTTATAATTGGTCTGTGCAGAAGTTCTATTTCTTCCTGACTGAGCCTTGGGAGGTTGTGTTTCCAGAAATTTGTGCATTTCTTCAATGTTTTTGAGTTTATGTGCATAGAGATTTTTATAGTGCTCAGAGATGTTACTTAGTATTTCTGTGGTATCAGTTTTAATATCGCCTTTTTCTTTCCTAATTGAGTTTATTCAGGTCCTTTCTATTTCTGGTTAATTTAGTGAGAGGTCTGTCAATCTTGTTTATCTTTTCAAAGAACCAAATTTTTATTTCATTTATCTTTTATGTTATTTTTTGATTTTGATTACATTTAGTTCTGCTCTGACTTTAGTTATTTCTTTTATTCTGCTGGGTTTAGGTTTGGTTTGTTCTTCCTTTTCTAGTTCTGTGAAATGATTCGTTAGATTGTTGATTTGTGTTCTTTTTGATGTTGCCATTTAAGGCTATGAATTTTCTCCTGGAACTGCTTTTGCTGAATCCTGCAGATTTTGATAACTTGTGTCCCCTCTGTCATTTATTTCAAGGAATTCTTTGATTTTCATCTTAATTTCCCCCGACCCAATAATCATTCAGAAGTAGGTTGTTTAATTTTCATGACTTTATGTAGAATTGAGTGTTTCTCAATTGAGTTGATTTCTAATTTTATTCCACTATGGTATGAGAAGATACATGGTATAGTTTCTATTTTTTTGAATTTTTTGAGACACATTTTGTGGCCTAGGGTGTGATCGATCTTAAAGAATGTTCCATGTGTTGATGATAAGAGTGTATATTCAGTAGTTTTTGGGTGGAATGTTCTGTAAATTTATGTTAGAACCATTTGTTCTGGAGTCTACTTTAAGTTCAGAATTTCTTTATTTATTTACTAAAAATTTTATTTTTGGAGGATCTGTCCAGTCCTGTCTGTGGGTGTTGAAGTCCCCGGCTATTATGATGCTGCTGTTTATCACTTGGTTTGTATCTAGTAGCGTTTGCTTTATGAATCTGGGTTCACCTGTGTTAGTTGAATAAATATTTAGGATTTTTATGTGTTCTTGATGAATTGCTCCCTTTACCATTATATAATGACCATCTTTATCTTTCTTTACTATTGTTTATTTGAAGTCTATGTTACCTGATATTATAATGCCTGCACTTGCTTTCTTTTGATTCCCATATGCATGGAATATTGTTATCCATTCCTTCACCTTGAGTCTGAATGAATCTTTGCAGGTTAGATGTGTTTCCTGGAGACAGCAGATACTTGGTTTGTATTTTTTTTTAATCCAGTCAGCCCACCTATGTCTCTTGAGTGGAGAATTCAAGCCATTCATGTTTATTGAAAGAATTGATAAGTGGGATGCATTTCTTTTCATCCTGTTGGGTAGAACCTTATTGCTTTGTTTTCCCTCTTGAGCCATTTTTATATATGGGCTCTGAAATTTAGGTTTTGGGTGATTTTACACTGGTCTGTGTCTGTTGTGCTGATCGATGTATAATACAGGTCTGAGTACTTCCTGCAGGGCAGTCTGGTATTGACAAACTCCCTCAGTGATTGCTTGTCTGAAAAAGTCTTTATTTTTTCCTCATATAAGAAACTTAGTTTTACAGGATACAAAATTCTAGACTGGCCATTCTTCTGTTTAATAAGACTGAACCATTTCTTCACATAGGGATGTAATGGCATCAGTAGTTGTTGATGAACTGTGTTGGTAGCTTTGGGCAAGTTCTATTGTGATGTAATTAGAAGGGACATTCTGATTTATAAGTTAATGTGATTTTATCTGTACATTTAATTAGTTGCTGAGAAAGACACATTTGTTCCTCAGCCCAAAAGTTTTAAAAATTAATAGACTTCTGGAGTGAGAACCAAGGTTAGAAATAATCTAGTCCTATCGGCTTGAAGGGGGGATGAGAAAACTGAGGCTCAGAGAAGGAAAGGGACATGCTTGGGGTTACTCAGCAAGGTAGTGCCAGAGCCAATGTGAGAGCCAATGGTTTCTGGCTTCTAGCCTAGGACTCTTCGATGCACTGCTGAGAGTGATTAGCACATGCATGGTGAGCCACTTGTTTGGTTCCAAGATACGCTTGAAAGCCTTCTGCATATACATATACACAGCTTGCTCCCCACACCCTCCACACACACCCCCTACCCTGCAAAATCCCAAGATAAAGCTCTTGCTGAAAATGAAAAGGAGTGAAACAGGCCTCCTTTTCATTTTCAGCAAGAGCTTTATCTTGGGATAAAGATGATTTGCTGATGGAGCAAACTCCAAGTGTTGAAGAAGTTTGTGGGAGAGCATCTTGGCAGGTCCTATGTTAGTAAGGCCTTGTGAACTTCTGGGATTTACATCTACTTTCCAAACAAGGAAATGTGGCTTAACTAGGATATTCCTTTAATGTTATTGTGTGTGATATTTCAAGAATTAGAGACGTCTGGATGTTCATTGTTAAGCCGCTAGCACAGGGCTGTTGGCAAAGTATGGATCAGATTGTACTTCCTTTTCTTCTTAACACTTTTTTAGATGGGAAGCAGTCACCTTAGGACCTTTCCTCTATGTCTGGGATGCTTTGGAGTATGACTAAATGAATCAGCCTAAATACATCCTCAGACACAGAAGCATGTGCAGTGTACTTTGACGTTGTTAACACACAGATCTTTGTCACATGGCATCAATATTATGGAGACAGTAAGACACAGATCATTGGCGCGATATATTGTGCATGGTCCTTTGGAAACATTATAATCAGCTCTGACAAGGCAGCAGAAACATATCAACCTAGCACCTTCCCTGAATCCCAAAAGGCTTGCAAACCAACCAAAAGTAACAAGACTGTGATTATTCAAGGAGAGAAGGCACAGATGATGATTCTCTTTGCCTTTCAACCATAATTAGTCTGAGATTATTGGTGGTATTTTTGATTTGGTATCCAAGGGTCAGGTGCAAGGGAGAGGTACCTCTCTTTGTACCCCCAGAATCTCCCTTTCCTACTTGTTTAGGTTCGTTAAATTCCTCCATTAAAGGCTAATTCTTTGGGCTTCAAATATTATAGACTTTTGTATAGTTTTCTATTGAAATGCAAAATTTCCTGAGTAGGATATCATAGCTGTCTAGACCTGAAATCTCACCCTTTCTTTTCACCTTAAGGGGGCCTTTTGACAGGTGTTGAAGATAAATACTACCGACACCACTGCCACCCCCCAACACCTACTGTTACTATTGCCATTTATTGAGTACCTATTGTGTGCCAACGTGGTTCTTTAAGTTATGCACATGTATTTTTCTCATCTCATATTCCCAGTAACCCAATGTTGTAGTTATGGGTAGGAGAATTAAGAAATTACCACAGAGATGACAAAAATAGTGAGAGTAGGATTAACCAGAATAGAAATAAAAGTGATAGTCTGGGTAGGAAAACATTGAGAAACAATGTAGGGTGGCAGGAGGAAAAGTAACATCTCTTTCCTTTTCCCACTTCCCAAACATCCACATCTCCAAGTGGGATCTATAGAAAATGCAAAGGAAACCGAAGCTTGGGAAGGTTAACTTGCACCTAATCCTCACTTCTGTAAGTGGCGGAGTGGGGCTTTGACTCCACATTTTTCTTATTTTCTAACTTCATTAGGTAATACTGTCTCCAATTGACTTATAAAACTCTGAGCTTGAAAGGAGCTTAGAGAATATCTTCTCCCAGGGCTTCCAATGACTGTTAGGTACCTTAAGAAACATATTTTATGTCATCATCTAGAACATACCCGCATGCACAAGTGACACCAATACCTCCTTTCCTGGTACAAGCATGTGGCCAGTGTCTTCCGAATCCTCCCATAGATATATGTGGACAAAAAACATGTTTTTTCTTTCACACAAATGACAGCGTACAGTATACTTTGCTATTTTTCAATTTAAATGACACATTTTGAAGATGGTTAATATAAGGTTATATTGAGCTGCCTCATTATTTTTCTGAGCTTCTTGATGTGCCATCATTATATTTTACGTATATAAACGTATTGAGATTTATTTAGCTGTGGTCAGGAATAGTGATTAAGGACCTAGGTTCTGGAGCTGACCTGCCTCTGTGAGTGTGTGTATGTGTGTGTGGAAGGAGGGGAGAGAGAGTGTACTATTAGAGAGCATGGGGCCACGGAAGCCCTCACTCAAAGAATTGAAGCAAAAGTTTTGGGAAAATAATAGTTGGCATTAGCATGGGTGACACAGTCTGATCATTTCCATTCTATTCTAGTTCATTCTTAAAATCATGCTATGGCCTGCAAAATTGATTTCATGACTCTAATGGGTTGGAAACCACAATGTGAAAAACACTTACCTAGTCTGATGCTGTAGACTTCTACAGGGGGAGAAATAAGAGCTGAATTGTACCTCATTTGTGCACATTTCGAGAATTCAGCTATTACTATTGTATGAACTTTTTTCACTCCATGAAGCCACCAACAATTATTTGTCCAGAGTCTTTTGTGTTTGGGATTCCAGGAAGATAGGAGCAAGTAGGTCAATGTTTCCTGCCATTGGACAATATAGAGACAACATTGACTTACCCAGAGTAGGTTTAGAATGATAAATAAGTGTGTGCAATTGAGATTTAAACTGAATGTTGTCCGGCAGGTATCTGCTGAAAGATCATTCCACGTAGAAGGAAGGACAAGTACAGAGTCTTTGACATGGGACTGTGAGTTTCACATTTGAGAACCAGTGAGGAAGTCAGCAGATGAATACAGGAGAGCACGTTGATTTCTACGAGAGAGTGGCTTTGAGGCCAATATATAGCCATGTAATAAAAATGAAATATTCCATGTAGCCTGCCTCAGCTGGGCTTCTGTAGTAGGCTTGCAAAAGGCTGTCTGACTATTGCTAAATTATAAGAAAATAGCTTTTCCTTTACAGAGTTCAGGATATTTTAGTGAAACTCTTTTACTCATAATCTTGGTGAGTTTGAAAGAAGCATGGAAATGTACTCAGTAAACATTCGTTTGATGAAGGAACATAGGCTTGAATAAAGGAACGAATGAGGGAGTGAACTGACTAGTGTGGCTAGTGTGAAAATGACGGGACAGACTGAGGCAGCTCCATCTCGCCTGGTGGGCAGAGAACTCGGTGAGATTTACGAAAGCAGCAAGTTTTAAATGATCAGCTGGGAATTTCCATGCTGGCCAAACTAGGGAGGAAATTTTACATTATACTCAAACATACAGGTTTTTATTATTTTAAAATCAGTTGTTTTGACGGAAGTAGAAGAATGAAATTAAACAGCATAGAGAATTACTACCAGACAATTCTGCCTTCCCTACCCTACCTCAAAGACACTTCTGATGGGATTTGCCTGCTGTTTTCTCCACCAGCTCAGAAAAGTGAAGGGAGACTGTGTCCGAATGCTCGAAGTGCATTAATACGGTTTTGTTGAATGACACACGATTTTAACAACAAAAGTACCTCTTAACTCCTAGCAAGATTTTTATTTTTGTACATCACAGTGTTGAAGAGATATATCTAGGACCACTTGATGTTGAGAAAATATTTATCTTGGAGTTTTTCTGTGCATTTATTTCTGTTAAGGAAAAAAATAACAACAGCAAAACATTCTGTGTCTGGGTGGTTCTTTTTCAGATGCAAAAATCACTCAAACTGAAATCCTTTTTGTACTCAAATTGGGCCTGCCAGCCTTAAAAGAGGGCAGTCTGGATAATATGATAAACTGGCCCATGCGTTCAATCTTAGCTCATCAAGGCTGTGCCAGAGCTGACATTTTCGTACAGTATGGCTTGATGCTCTGATTACAAATTGGTCTTGAGCAGCTAGACTCTTTGTAATTTTATTCACTGAGGATTGTGCTTGTATCATTAGGTCTGTTTTGGATTTGAAACCTGAAGGAGAAAATATATCCCTGGTTCCTGTTTCTTTTTTCAGAATGTAATAGAAAGATTTGTCCAAAAACAAGTGTAATTTATTATATGCCAAATTAAGAGTTTCATTTTTCTTCAAGGCAGGGATGATAATATTTCCCCTCTCGTTTCCCCTGGAAGCTTTGCTGAAACAGCTTAAATTGTGGTTTTAGGAAGGATGCTATATTTATGTTTCTCATTGTTGATTCTACTTACGATAAATAGGTAAATTATTTTTAAAAAAGAGAAGATCTATAATTGTACCTCTTTTGTTGCTTGTTTTGAAGAATTCTATTTTTGATGCAACTGTATGAACTTTTTTTCACACAATGAAATTATCAGTAATCACCATTTGATCAAGGACCTTTTGTCCTTGGGTTTCTGGAATAGAAGACAAGTAAAGGCAATGCTCTCTGTACCTGGACAACCCAGAGACGGGACGTTCTTAACCAGTGCAGACTGAGGATGATAAACCGTTGTATGTAATTTAGACTTAAACTGGATGCTAGAGACAATGCATGCACTATAGTTCAGAGAATGATTATCTACGTTCAAGATAGGAAGAAATCAAACCATTTTCCTTCTACATTCAGACATTGGAACACTCAACACAGACTACTTTACCTTTGGTCACCAGAATGTGTGGAGTTTTCTCCCCCAACTCACCAAGTAAGCAATTCTGCAGCGGACAGCAACTGGGTGTCCTATAATTCAGTTCTCATGCTCTCTACCTGGAGATAGTGTCGGATCATTCAAGTTAAGGGCTCAGTCCCACAAGACTGCCCCCACTTCAGATGCCAGTTGCAAGCCCCTGGTTGTGGCTTGTGCTTCTGATGGACTGGCTATACATCGTGGTTCCCATGATCCCCTCCTCAGGTTTCATTACTTTGTTGGAGAAGCTTGCAGAACTCAGGGAAACACTTACGTTTACTAGCTTATTATAAAGGATATTACAAAGGATACAGGTGAACAGCCAGATGAAGGAGATGCATGGGACAAGGTATGGCTGCACAGGGCATGCTTCTATGTCATCTCTGAGCCTGCCATCCTCCAGCCAACCTCCACATGTTCAGAAATTCAGATATTCTCTGAACTCAGTCCTGGATTTTTATGGAAACTTTATTAGGTAGCCATGATTGATTATAGCATTGCTCATTGGTGATCAACTCAACCTTCAGCCCCTGTCACCTCCCCTCTGTGCAGTTATAAAATTCCAACCCTCTAATCACAGAGTTGCTTTCCCTGACAACCAACCCCCATGCTGAGGCTATCCAGGAGCGCAACACGGGTGGCCTCATTAGAACAAAAGATGCTCTTATTACCTAGGAAATTACAAAAGTCTTACGAGCTCTGTATCAGGAACCAAGGTCAAAGACCAATATTAGAACAAAGATTCTCCTAGCACTTTGATCCACAAGGGTTTTAGGAGTTCTGTCTCAGGGAGAGATGAAATATATATTTCTTGTATTACCGTATCACAAGATGAGAACAATGTATTTGGGTGACATTTCCAACATGTCCTCAGAGAACCACACTGCAATAGGATAGTGAAAAATTTTGTATGGCCCTGATTTCATCAACTGAATTCTTACAACAATAAATTAAAAGTAATTGGGCAAGGCACAGTGACTCACGCCTGTGATTCTGGGAGGCTGAGGTTGGAGGATCACTTGAGATTTGGAGTTTGAGACCAGCCTGAGCAAGAGCGAGACCCCATCTCTACCAAAAATAGAAAAAAATAGCCCAGCATAGTAGCATGCACCTGTAATCCCAGCTTCTCAGGAGGCTGAGGCAGGAGGAGAGCTTGAGCCCAGGAATTTGAGGTTGCAGTGAGCTATGATGATGCCACTGCACTCTAGACAGGGCAACAGAGTAAGGCTCTGTCTCAAAACAAACAAACACATTTTTTATACTCTTCACTTGTAGACTACCTCAAAGTGCCCAGGTGCTACAGAGCACCTAGATCATAGGTAACCCTAGGTTTCAATGCATTGCTAGGCTTGGAGCAAGGAAGGGAACTCTCTAGCCCTCTATGTATGCAAGCACCATGTTAAAATAAAAACAAACTTTGAACTAAAACCAAAGTAGGAAGTGCAGAGTGAGGAGAAAGTGAGAGAGACTAAAATTGCTCTGACTGCAAAAACCCATGTAGTTCTACATCTAAGAATCAGCCTTGAGCAAGCTAGTTGTAAGCCAGAAAGTAAAAAATCTGAACCCAAGACTCCTGCATGAACTCAGGATGTGGAAGGGAACCAAGTGATCCTTGGTTGGTAGCTTCCTTTGGCTTCTAGCAAAAACAATCACAAATTTTCTCTAGGAAGGCCTATCCTGTTTAGGCCTACAGGAATCCCACAGGTGAAGATAAAAAATGATACTACAATAAAGATGACAAAAATACACTGGAAAACTAGCCAATATCAGTCAGAGATGTCAGAAAGAAAACAAAACAGAAGACAGACTTACACCCCCGAGATTTTCAGGCATTGGAATTATCAGATATAAAATATGAAATTAGTATGTATGAATGTCTAATGAAATAAAAGGCAATTATTTATGAGTATTCAACAAAAGATTATAGGAAATTATTAGGAAGATTTTAAAAAGAACTAATTAGAACTCTTGAAAAAAAGTTGGTAGAATAAACAATGCACTGTGAATGGCATAGCGTCGTAGACACAGCTGAAGTTAGAGGAAGATAGATAGGGAGGCAGTACCCCAGAATTAGCACAGAGAGAAAAGGAAATTGATAATATGGAGGAGAAGTTTAGAGATAGGATAAATGCAAAGTTAGTTCTATGTTTAATCAGAGTCCCAGAAAAAGAGCAGGTAAAGGAGACACCGCATTTGAAGAGAGAACAGCTGAGAATTTTCTAAAACTGGTGAATTATGTTAATGTAGAGATATAGGAAGTATAGACAAGATAAATAAAAAGTAAACTCACACTTAGACACATTGTAGTGAAACTGTAAATACAAGCCATTAGGAGAAGATCTTAAAAGCATCCAGAGAGCAAAGAGACATCACTTAGAAAGCAACCACGGTGATAGGGACAGCAGGTTGTTCAGTGAGAGCAGTGGGAGACCGTGGACCCGGCACAGCATCTTCAAAGTTCAGGGAGAAAGTAACTATCAAACTAGAATTGTTTTCCTTTTAATAAGAAGGACAAAATAAGCACATTTCCACATAAACAGACCTTCACTGAGGAAACTTTTTGAAAATACACTTAGAAAAGTAATCCCAGAAGGAAGATCTGATACAAAAGATGGAATAGTGGATAAAATAAATTGGTAAAAATGTGAAGGAGTTTAAACATTGTATACTGTGATATAATGATAATGTTCTAACTTGTGTATTTTTGTGCAGAAAAGCAGCACACTAGACAATAAAAGCACGTTTTTAATCAACCACAGAATCCTAAACTCCCAAACCACTTTATAATAGGGCCATTTGCTGTCCTTCTTCCTCTCCCTCCCCCTTTCTATTTCGCACTCTCTTTTTCATCATTCTCATTAGAGGACTATCAGTTTTATTAGATATTTCAAAGAAAACCATTGATTTTACAGATCTTGTATTTTGTATTTTGTCCTTCAAAAGACACATAGAGTGAGAGATAGTTACAATGAACTGGAAAGTTTTTTTGACAACACATACAAATGATGACAAAGTAGTGATTAGAATATATAACAAGCTACTACAAAAGAATAAGAAAAGATAAACAACCTAATGCAAAATGGGCAAAGAGCTTCAACAAAAGTTACTCTGAAAAGGAAAAACATAAAAAGTTGTATCACCTTATTAGTAATTGGGGAAATGAGACATCAGTGACCTATCTTTTATACTTGCTAGATTAGACAAATTAAGAAGTTTGGCAATACCAGGTGTTGGAGGGCATTTAATACATTGCTTTGGGGAGTGTAAATTTGTGATCATTTAGGAGTATACTTTGGCATTTTCTTGTGAAGTAGACATTGGCCTACTCTATGACTCAGCAGTTTCTCTCCTATGAATACACCCTCTAGGTATTCTTGCACGTGTGCTATAGTAGCCACATACCAGAATTTTCATAAAAGCATTGTTTATAATAGCAAGAAAATGAAAATAACCAAAATGTCCATCTTTAGGAGAGTGAATCAGTAAGTTGTAGAATATTTATACAATGGATTATATGACAAAGCAAATGAATGGGTTACAACTGTATACCCTAACCTAGAGATGAATATCAAAATTGAAATGTAGGATAATAGTAAGTATTTATGGTATGAAATTATTTATATTATAATAACATTTTTCATTTTGATAAAAAACAAGCAACACCAAACATTTTTTTTTTGGTTTATATTATATATATGCATTATAATATAACACAAATTTGAAAGGAACGAAATGTAAACACAATTTAAGGTAGAGCTAATAGTGGTTACTGGAGGGGGAGGCGGAGGGATGGAATAGGAAAGGAGCAGTCAGTGACTGTAAGAAGCAGCGGATTTAGGAATTTGGTTACTCTTTAACTGTGGAAGTGTGGCTTCTGCAATTGATTGGCTGACTTTTAGAAGGAGGGACTCTCACTGATTAGCTGGCTTTTAAAAGCTTGTGTAGTGGTACAAAACTGCCATCGATCCATTTGTATGGGTTGAAAACCAGTGTTTTGTGATGATGGCTACGGAACAATCAGCCTTTTCCTTGAGGATGGGAACCTTTCATTCTCGCTTATGAAGCAAGTCTTATTATTTCCATTTTAAAGATGACCTGGTTATTTAACTTGCTCAGGAGTTGCCAGCTGCAAAGTGGTAGAGCTGGGATTTGCACCTCGGCATTCTGTCTCTGTAGTCTTCTACCAACGTAAGGTAGTTATAGCTGAATTATAGCACCTACCGTATTACAAGTTATAAGATTATATTAATAAGATAGTATTATGGGAAGTCTCAGAATTTTATTCCTGGCTTACTGATGCTCCTTCCTACTTATCTATCTTGGCAAAATGGCACCAGTTGTGCAAACAGAAACCTGGGATTATTCTTGACACTTCCCAGTTTTCACCCTAGCTCTTCTAATCAACCAGAGTCCTAAATCCCTAAACAACTTCATAACTTGATCATTTATCTCTATCTACACATGGTTGCCAGAAGAACATTTTATCAAAAGGCATATCTGATCCTGTCAGTTTGGGCCACTTTAAAATTATCCCGTTATTTTCAGTTAGTCTTAGAGTGTGAATCTAGTCCTTTCCCCACATTGCCATCTTCTCTAACACCACTCTCCATCTGGTCTATGGAGAGCCATCCTGCTGATCTTTGTTATTTTGCTCTTTCCTGCCGCAGGGCCTTTCCATGTACTGTTTGATTTGAAGTTCAGACCACCAGACCTTATTACCAGCAGCCCTTCCGTGTTATGGTCATCCACACTCCCCAAAGTCATGCCTCCTAAATTTTTGAAAATTTTAGCTCCTGGTTGATATTCTTTCCTCAAAACTTCTCTGGCCATATTTCTTGATGTCTGTAATGTTTATGTAGATAATTTCTCTAATATCCTGGTCATTTTCTTGAATTTTCTTCCTCCAATGATTATATTCTCTATCCTACCTAATCCAACTACTACCCTAGACATACCTGAGGCTTACGGTTCTCACATTTTAGCACTCATCAGAATCATCTAGAGGGCTTTTTAAATCACCAAGTGCCAAGCCTCGTCCCTAGAGTTCCCACTCAGTAAGTCTAGGGCAGGGCTGGCGTATTGATTACATTACAGCATCACTCAAAATCAGGGCAATTTTCAATATGTTTTGAGGCTCTGCTTCGAATGAGTGACATAACATGTAGTCTCTGTTACATTTACATTAAATTAGTTTTGGGAGACACCATAAGAGACTGACAGCCATTCTCCAAGGTGGCCCAAGCTGATGAAGATCAAGAGGCTCTCGTGACCATCCGTGGAGAAAGACTTGCATACTTCTTTTAAGACTTCATGAATGAACCTAGAAAACTAATAGTAGTTCTAAAGGAAAGCCCCTTTAAAAGATCTGTGAATTATAGGCATGGCTTGTGATCAAACTGGTCCTCACAAGGGCAGAACTCTCTGGAGCATACTCTAGATTCTAGACTCTGCAATCTAGAGTCTAGGGTAAGGAGCTATGGGGAAATTTTCATTCAATGAGATCATACTGGGAAGCCAACCAGTTACTGATGAGAACCGTGGTTTATTTGAAACCTACTATGTGCCAGCCACTGTGATAGGCCACAAGCACATGTGATAATGTATGTAGATATCGTTTCCAGTACTTACACAGTATATAGAAGTTAATGATTCAAGTTCGTGATAGATGTTACTATCATTGTTAATATTATTATTACATTATATGTTTAGTCCTTATTATTCCTTAAGAGGTAATTATTATTGATATATCATAGAGGGGAAAACTAAGACTTAGGGACATTAAGTCCCTAACCCAAGGATCACACAGTTTGTAAGCATCAGAGCCTGGAGACTTATCAAGTGCTAAGACACATGCTACTCTCTCTATCTCATGCTACCTACTTCTTTGCAATGTAGGAGGAGTTTGGCATCAAGGTATATAACTCTTAGTTCCTTCTGAAGAATTGTCAAATTATTTCTCTGTCTTATGATTATGCAGTGGATTAAATTTTGAACTTAGATGCAAAAACACGTTTATCCTTGTCAAACATTTATTATTATTGTCCCTATAATCTTGTCTATTTGGATCTATTTGAAACTCAAGAATTTCATTCAGTGTATTCAACTTCTGAGGTGCACACACTCGACGAGCATAACTGACTTTGGACTTTTTCCTAGTCTTTTATTAAAAGATATTTAAAGAGAGCAACCAAAAATTGGAGGTAGCAATACAGAGCCTTGTGGCACATTCCGGGAGATGCCATCGTTCGTTTAATCTCCCCAATTTTATTTTAATCATGCATAGAAGTTCTTTGTATACAGTACATAATGGGTCAACCTGGTATACATTTGCTATCGTAATCTTATCATAATCTATCCCATATGTCTTCCATCTTGTTCAAGAAATATGTTTGGCAAACTCTTTACCTGCATATTCCATGGTTAGGGAATTTTATCAATCTGCAAGATTTGCAAGTTTAGTTAAAATTTAGGTGATTTTGGAATGCATTGTTTTTTTTTGAACCGATAATGACTTTAGTTATTACTGCCTTCTGATAATTGAATCTTATTGTTGGTCTGGGAGAAGTAACAGTTCTTTCATTGAAAGGTTTTAAAATGATTTCAACTTTTAAACTAGCTTTGAGGAGAAAAGTCCTAGGAACCTGTTAATAAAAGGCAAGTTATAAAGCAAACCATCACTGTTATAATTAGAATCTGGGCTCTTGTAACAATTTTGCATATTCAGATGCCTCCGAAATGAATGTACAGATGTGCTGCAGATAGAAAAGATATTTTTACATGATTTAGATAAATAATAGTTTTGAGGTAGGAGGATTGCTCTAAGAATGTACCAAAAGTTAATGCATTACTCATTCCTTTGCATCTTGTCCCTCCATAGGGGAGAGAGTTTATTTAAACATAGACCAGAGCCTGCATATTCCGTATGTCATTTTCCTTTATCTGATAGATAGTTAAAGGAAACCACCCTGGAGAGATGCATGAAAGGATGCATTTAATTTGGGAGGAAAATAATAACCTGTATTTGTCCCTTTTAATTACTATAGGAAGAACCGGATTTCCCTAAGGATTCCCTTTATCGTCTATATTTATAGAACAGCATCTTAAAATGGCAGTTTCTCAGAAGGATGAGAATTTTTTAAATGTGCCATACTTTATATCATTAAACAGATTTTTTTCAAATCGTATTGCACGTCATAATTTGTGAACGGTTAGAGATCTCTCTCTGTGGAGTAGCAAACAGAGTCCAGTCTGTTGATTTTGGCCCTTTGGCCAAAGTTATGTGTAAGTCCTCATGTCTGTACGGGTGTAGGTGTATTTTAATTAAACTCCATTGCCATTTACTAGTTCATAACGGCCCTTGCCCTTCCAGGGTGCTGTATACATTTGCTGTCCCTGACTTTTGAGAGCATTTGGGTTTGTAAGCCCTGGGGCAAAAGGAAGAAGGCTGGTCTTGACTAGGGTAGAAGAAATTTAGATGAGATGATTATTCCTCCTTGTAATTGCTACAAAATCCCTTAGGTATTTAGGATTTACTTTTTAAAATTTTTAAACAAAAAGCGATTCTTTGATTATCTTATATCTGCTCAACACCTATGTGTTTAACAAGAAGTACAAAGTGTTTTGATTGAATATACACACAGTTAAGAAATGAATACATTTATTTTCAATAATGACAATCAGAGACTGTTAAAGAACATAGTTTTAGAAAAGTGGATGGTAAAAGTGTTTGCCATCAGGAGTTCCACATTCTTGAGTTTGACAAATTATTAGTGGATCTGGGTGCACATGTTTTTATATATTTTGATCTGTGTACCTGAGCACTCAGACAGCCTCGGTCTCGAAGTTACCACGTAACTCTGAAATGATTCTGTGTGTTTGTGGCATAGATTTCATGTCAAGGCTCTAACATAAAAAAATAAAATCACATCTTTTGCTCACACAAGAGCCAGGGTTCAACTCTTTCATTGCTACATTTTTGACTCATGTGATGCCATCTTTTAAGGCATTACTGATTTTATGGAATAGTCTGATCATCCAAAGGCAGTCTGGGATAGTACAAAGTGCTTTGAAGTCAAACCCATGGCCCAACATGTGGCCCTGGGCAAATCACATGACTTCTCTGGGACTTTGTTTTCCATTTGCTATACAAGACCAGTAACCTTCCCTACTGAGGTTTTTTGAGGATTAAATGAGACAATGTGTGCAATATCTGTAATAAAAACCAAGTTATTATTTATATAAAATTTACTGAGCACTATCCTTCCATTTCCTCCATCTCATTGCTAATGACCTGGCCCAAATGGCCATTTGTGTCTCATCTGGACAAGTGTAACATTGACTTAACTGTCTCTCCCCTGCCTCCTGCCCCTATTATCTTGTTCTCCATATGGCATGCTCTTAGAGCAATCTATTGAAAAAACAAATATGATGTGATCACTCCATGCTAATACCCTTCCAAGCCTTTCCATTGCTCTTAGAATATGGTCTAGAAGTTTCTGCATGGTGCACCTCCTACTGCTTCAGCCTCATCACAGTGACATTCCCCAAAGCGCTCGTCATTCAAGGTGTCCCACCTTTCTTGCATGTGCCCTGCTCTGCCACATTGTCCCCTTCCCCTTGGGATCCTTCCTTACTCAAGCCAGTCTTTATGCTCAGAGGCATTTCTCCTGTTCCTAGCTGGTCAGTACCTACACTTACTTCCGATCTCTACTCTTTAGTCACTTCTCCAGTTACTTTCCTAGTTTCCTGATCTCCCACTCCCTAGCCCTATAGTACTGAATATATCTCCTTCAAAACACTTAACACAGTTACTATTTTGTATTTATTTGTGTGATTATTTAATCCATATTTATCTTATCTGTTGGAATAAAAATGCCATGAAGTCAAGGGCCAGGTGTTTCCAACACCTAGTAGAATACCCTTCATCAATATTTGTTGGCTGAATTGATTTGTGAATGTTGGGACCCCTTAAGCTTTTTATATTGAACCCTATAATGACATTGTGAAGTAGGTATTATGATCCCTGTCTTATAGAAGAGGATGATGAGGCCCAGAGCATTTTAAAAGAGTTTTAAGATTACACAGCACACAGGTAGTGGTGCTGTGATTTGCATGCAGGTTGCTGCGTGCTGCAATCTTGTGCCCTTCACCATTGACCTTTGCTGTCTCCTGAAGAACCAGGTATAAGTGTTCAAGATGCAGTTGCTCTCATTGCAATTGGAAACTGTCTCAGCTCAACTGGTTCTATTCGTTTTGTTTGTTTACCATCAAAGTACGTGGGTTTTATGGAAACCTTCTATAGTTCATTGTCAAACATTTATTGAGTGCTGAGAAGGATCAGACACTATGCTATTGTAAGGAAGTTAACGTTGAGTAGCAAAATCGCTGCACAAATAATTTCTCTTGGCTTGCACACACAAGTCTTTCTCATTGCAGTGTGCACAAAGGGCCATGAGCACTTAGGAGGAAGCCTGCCTAGCTCTGATCTGGAGGGGGAGTTGATGAGAGGCTTCACAGAGCTGTGATGTTTGCATAGCAATGTCTGCCATTTTCCAGCAGGCTATGGGCCTCTCAAGACCAGGAACTCAGTTTCCCTTATTAACTTGGGTCTCAATCATGTAGGAATATGGTTCCCAGATGTGCCTCCATGTGTAGAGGTTCTGTGATTCCCTAGCTGTGTGTTGACACGTACATGTAATGCAGGAAACACCAGCTCTCCCAGCTCCCACCCCAAATATATGCGGTTTTGGAGCCATGTCACATTTAAAATTGTTTTGAATTAACATACTTTTAGGCAGAGTTTCCCAAAAGACCACCTTACCACTTTGTCATAGTCCCCTGCCATTTCCTATTGTCTTGCACTAACGTGATTCACTCACTGATATTACTTGTCTGGCCCCTGGAGCCTTTAAATACCAGGAGGAAATACTCATCAAATTGGGAATTGGGAAGCCAGCAACGTATTGTGGAAAGAGAACTGAACTAGCATTTGGAGTCCTGAGTTTGCCCTTGACCTGGAAGGGACCTGTGACCTTGACTGCTTCTCTGATCTTTTGTTTTCTCATCTGTACCCTGAGAAGAGTGACCTCTGCCTTGTCTCCCTCACAGGGATTTTGTGACAATTGAATGAAATAATGGGCAGGAGAACATTTTTTTAAATGGAGAAATGCTGTTCAAATATAAGGGACTATAATTAAGAGTGAGTTTGGCCTTAGACAGTGAGCAGCCTGGCCATGAACAGCCTGCCCTATGATTTCTGACACCTGCCGCAGGAAGAGAGGACTAATTAAAAGGGCAAGAGTTATGGAATCAGGACACACAGGCACACAGAAGGTTCCCTGCTTCCGATCAGCAGCATGGAAGAGTAGGAGAAATGAGATAACGTTAGCTGGAACTGAGTCACAGAGAACTATACGACAATTACTCAAACAATTACATTACATTGTATTGCACTGGTCTGCAGCAATGTGTTACGGCATCAATTATAAAGTGGAACGTTAAACACCCTGTTTTTAAACCACTTAATAGTGTTAAAAAAAAACTTCATTCAATAGTGAATTCTGTTTTTTTCAAAAGACATGAGAGAGGAAATGTAGTTTTTCTAGTCTTGATTTTTATAACTAAAAATTTATCGATAAGGCATTTCATTTCATAAGGCTTAATTTCATGCTAAGTAGTAGTTGCAGAGTTGTCTGGTGACAGTTTATGCATTTGTAATTATTTCTAACCTCTACTAATAATTCTCCCTCAACTTTCTATATTTAATGCCTTTCCAGATAAAAAATGCCAGCTTAAAATCAGCCCAATTTTGCAGCCATAAAGGCTGGAGAGAATCCAAATGGGTAGGTGACATACACATCAGCCACCTGCCCTCCTCTGCCTGCCCACCTCTGCACCTTGATGATAATAGACATTAACCCTTGTCGCTGCAAGTCAAAAGACTGCCAAAGTATTAGAGGCTCCTGTTGCTACATTGCCGTTGAACTTGGTGCATTTTCTTTGTGATTCACCATGAGATGTCATCATAGCTCATGGAGAAATGTTATTAACTTTAATTTACCAAAATTGAGTGCTCTATGAAACATTGAATCAAGCTGCTTTCTCCTAGCTGGTAAACACATTTATTAAAACAGAAAGATTAGTAACTTACTGTGCCCTATCTGAGCTGATTCACATAAACCATGAAAATAATACTTTCATAACCTGGGACTCAGGGTTTTATTTCTGTTTGTACTGTTCTGAGACCTGTGCGATGAGACTAACAGAACTATCAGACCTCTCAAATCTAACATCATAAAACAATTTGTCTTGGAGTCATTTACTTTGTGGGGAAAACCATATACTTGGTCCTTCCCTGTAAGTCAGTATATTATCCAGCATGTTGTCACAGCTAAGGGTTTTCTATCCAGTACATAGTGATGGGAAAATTAAAAAGGACTGTTTCTTAGGATTCTTTCTGTTATGGTAAGAATTGCACTGTCGTTTTCTTTTCCTCATGGATTCCCGGGCTTGCCCATGGGATAGGCCAGGTCCTTCTGTGTTCTTGTAACTCTGACAGCGTTTCTGAGGATACATTTACTCTATTTTATGTAACTTCTATTTTTTGGGAATTCCTCCTTCTCCAGACTGAGTTACTCAGTAGCTTCCCTTCAATTATTAATGTTTATCATCTGTAGTGAGCAGGGTGTTGGCTATGTGGTCGGTGTGCAATTGATGGGGCTTAAATACATGAATGGTTTTTGCTTTTGTCATTTTCCTTCTCAAAGTTATAGGGGAAAAATCAAGAGACTATAATTTGGTGATTTTAAAGTTAGGAATAACTTTCAGCACATTGCTGGTATTGGTATCTTGACATTTGTTAAATTACAAAGTGTGTATCATGGGTAAGAGCTTGTGCTGTGGAGTCCAGCCAGACCTGGGTTAGGGAGCTCCCTCTAATACCAGCTGCGGGACCTTGTGAACTTAACTGCCTCAGTTTTCTCATCTGTAAAATGGGGGTAGCAACAATAGGGAAAGCTGCTGTCCCTTATGTATAGCAACTCCAGTCAATCTTAGATCCACGTGCAGAAGTGTGTGTGGATTGAGGAACTTTTCTGAGAAATGTAGGGGATTAACCATAGGGTGCTGTTTTAGACACATATGAAAGTTACTTGGAAGTCCAGAGGAGGGGAGAAAGTTTAAGCTGTATCTTTTATGAGATTTATTTTCCTTGTAAAAAGCTTTCTTCCTTGTTGCTGGATGGCAGACAATTTTTTATTGCGTAAGTTGATCTTTCCTCTTCTTCCCACACTCCCCCCCCACCTAAATTTTTGCTATCTAGGCCAATAAAAGAGATCTGTTCTGAATGTCATGCAAAAGCTGCGTTCCCTTCAAGGACCATCCCTAGGGTTGTTGTAAGGATCGAGTATGATGATGTTTGCAAAGTGCTCAGTACCGTCCCTGGCGCATAGTGAACTATTCAATAAGCATTAGCTGTTGTTTTTATCATTGTTGCCCGGCCAGGGTTGCAATTGCATGTGACTAGAATTGAAATAAAAACATTACTGGTTTCCGAGAAATGCCAAGGCATTTTGTAGGTATGGCTCATTAATATTAACCACTTCCTGAGAAGCTGTCCAAGGAATGGCATTCACTTTCACCGCAAATGGTAAGTCTGAAAGCTTAGTCTGAAATCAGCATGAATTGTACACACTGGTGTGCGGGAGATGTCAACTGCAGATGTGACATGGCTTTGGCATCAAACTGACCCCTCCTCAAAGCATCTGAGACCTCGATTATGTCTCAGGTTTCCCGGGCAAATGCCAAGGTTGGGTGTGTGTCTGTCAGTCATTCAGGATAGTAAGTGATGGACGACACCAGGTTTGTGCGTCAGCCGTGGACCACAGGCTGGGGTGACAGGCTGTCTGCTGGGAGAAGCTGGAAGCTGCTGCGTGTCTCCTTGCCGGAACTTCTGCCTTGGCGTTGTGTATTCTGACTCAGTTTTGAGCAAGATGGTAGTAAACATTGTAGGCTGGGAAAGAGGAAACCCGTGTTTAGTTTAAGTTACAAGAGACAGAGGTTATAAAATCCTAGGCAGCCTAGAGCTGGAAGGGACCCCAGGGCCTAATCTATAATAACACTGAGCTAGTATTTATTGGATAGGTACTATGTGGCAGGCACCTATGCTAGATGATTTTCATATATTGTAACTCATTTACTTCTTGCAATAGCCTTGCAAATTAAGCCATATTTACACTTCCTTGTATGCACCAGGTACATGCTAAATGTTTTGCATATATCACCTTGCATAATCTTTTGGAGCTGGTGATATTATCTTTGGAAATGGAAAGGCTGAACCTTGGAGAATATAAAGGACTTGTTTAGCCATAAACAGTTACTAAGTGACAGAGCAGGATGGTCTACTTTCCCTGACAGCAAAACACAAACACCCAGGTACTGCACTCTCCGTTACAAACACCCAGGTACTGCACTCTCCGTTCTCATCTTTTGCTTATTGTGGTTGAAGCTAAGGATGGAAGGGAGCATGCCCTAGGTTGTGCAGGGTGTTGGGTGGGTCTTCTTCAGCATAGAGTTCTTTCCATGCTCTCTACCTTGCTGTGCAGACTTGCATGGCCTCCAGAGTCTGTCCAGTTCCAGTCTGGTGTTGTGAGTCAGTCTCCTAAGTAGAAACCTTTCACTGAAATTCCCCATAATGTTTAGTTTTATTCTGAGTTATGAGCAGAGCCAGGATATAACAAATATGACAAAATGATTTCCCTGATTGCTAATCAGCTCTACAGATGTCTGCTAACCATCGCCGTTACTAAACTACTGGGAAGGGAAGGACTGTCTCTATGTCCAATTTGCTGATGATTGAAGTCATCAAGAACTTTATAATGTTACATGAATGAAATTTGCAAAAAGATAATTTGCAAGTGTAATCTCATATTGTATATGGCTTAGAGTGATTGTGGCTTTTTTTCCCCCTTCTTTATGGATATAATGATTCTGGAAGGCTAATTGCCTTCTATTTTATGTCTTTTTTTGTTAGTGGTCAGTTTACTGTGGTATTTGTTTACGGGGCTGGTATGTTATCCTGTCACTGAAAACCTTTTCAAGATTTGATGAAGCTTCTAATTTGTCCAAAACTCTGTTGTACCAAATTTGCATTATAATATTTAGACATTAGCCTTGCTTGAGCAAATATTTTCAGTATCATAGCCGAGGGGCTGAAATTAATATTTCAGTTATGTAAAATACATTAACATCACTGCATTACAAGTGAATCTTGTCCACACCCCCTTCCTCTCTCTCATGCCTCTTTTTCTATTGCTGATTCTTTGCATTCCTATTTTTATTTTCTCCGCTTCCTTCTAGAATATAACACATTCTGAATAGATTATATCGATGCCGAATCACCATTTATGTTTATTAATTATTTAAGACTTTTTTTTTGAAATCCACAGTATGATAGTGCTGTGATCCCAGAAACATCTTTAAACACACACGTTCTGTCGTGCACGGCACGTGAAGGACGCATCACCTTCTTTGCATCCATGAGTCAGCAGTATGCATATTTCACTGACAAGAGTAATCATGGTGAGATGTTCGCCATCAGGAATTAAATGACCAAATTTATTATTGATTAGTAAAGTTTTATATTTTAATGCATCTTTGCTTTCTTTTCTTCTTCTGCACCCAGTGGACGGATCATCTGCTTTCAATTCTTGGCTCTGTGCTGACCTCCGAATCTCAGTTTTCATCCCTTTCTCCCCAGCTGTTATCAAATTCATGGGGTCGAACAGCCCCTGAGCCATTAGCTCTGCTGCCGGGATGCAGGAGAACTTTTCCGCGAGGTGACTCCTGTCACATCTCCGCACATAAATTTTATCAGGTGAGCTTATGTCAAAGCAACTTCCAGGAACTGATCTGGAGGCAGTTTCTGTTATCCTGACTGGCATCCTTACCATCCTCTTCACTATTGTCCTCATCGTCATTGTCACCGTCACTGTCTCCATCATCATCACCATCTTCCTCACTGTTGTCCTCCCAATCACTGTCACCATCACCGTCGTGTCTGCCAATGATTGAGCCCTTACTATATGCCAGAAATTGTGCTCAGTACCTTTCCGAAGTATTTCATGTTATTCTGTAAGGCAAGTATCATTACCTCTTCTTTACAGATGGACACTTGAATCTCAGGGATGTGAAATTACTCAAAAAAGTCCAAACAGTCACTCAGTGGCTGTGCTGGAATGGGACGCCTTTTCTGTTTGATTCTGAAATCCATACTGAGTGTCATTATACAATTATATTGTTCATTCTCTCCCTGACTGGCCACCTGCCTTTTCTAAGGCTCACTTAGGCTTGTTGAGGACGGACAAAACAAATGCAAAGCCTGACAGTTATGAATGAATGCTGACCAGCTTAAGCACTAACCAGCTGGTGATGCTGGACAAATCACGTCTAGACTTTAGGTTGCTTATCTGGGGAAAAAAAAAAAAAAGTATAATGTCTCTTACAGTGAAAATTCCTATAAATCTCTGACCTGTCTGCTAACCACTATGGAAAACACAGCAATAACATCTTTGATTTTTCCTAAAATCACTCCCTGATAATAACATCTCTATTGCTTTTCAGTTTGCAATGTACCTTTGCATATTTTACTAATTGTAATAGTAAAAGTTATCACTTATTTAACACTTTCTGTGTGCCAGACACTCATTTAATCTTCATGGCAGCTCAAAAGTATTATTCTTCACCACAAGCTTGTGAGGGACTGAATACATGTATTGCTGCACCTAACCACATATAATGTAAGTGACTCACCCAAGATCACCCAGCAGCTGACAGAGCTGGGATTCGGACCCAGTTCTTTCAATCTGGAGCCCACACCGTTTCCATTAAACAAGGCTGCCTCTCTAGTAGTGTCCTATTTCACTTTATGGAAACATACCTGTGTACCATAATGCAATTCACTGGAGTGCAGCAGTTCTTCTAATACTTAGTTCTTTATTTCTTGTATTTCCAACCTGACAGCAGCAATGCGTATCACTTAGGAGTCGGGAGTACTTTTGGTAGGTGAATCGGATGGCACGTAGTCAAGAACACATTAATAGGGAAGGAACATTACTAATACGTGGTGTCACCTTTCCCTACCCCTGGACTGGCACCCCGGCCTTGGATAACTGCTGCTGAAAGGATAATGTGCTGAGGACAGAAACTCCTATAACTGGATGATGCTTTACTTTTGCTTCAGAGTCATACGGTTGTTTCGTTTCTTTTGTTTTGTTTTCTTCAATTAATTTAATTCTTCAATTAAACTCTTTTGTTACTGGGATTAAAACCACCGTAACTTGCCCCAGTTTTTGCTCATCTTGCTCTTTGAAGACATCATAGCGCTGAATTTTCTAACCTCAGGGCTGGCTGTAGGAATTCTAATGAAACCTGCTGTCTCAGGGCAGTGATTCTCGACCAGGGAGGCTGGCCCCTTCAAGGGCATATCATCAGAATTTTGGAGGCAGAAGACGAGAGAGCGGAGGGACTACCAACTGAAGAAAAAAAATATATTCAGTATTCTAAAACAATATTATAACACAAATGAAAAATAATGGATGTTGTTTTGTTAACTAAGCTATAGAGAGAGTTAAGCTTTATAAACTCTCCTTGACTGGTAGAACATAAAAGTTAAATGCTCCCAACAAGATGAGTGTTCCTGTCTCAAGGTCAGAGTTTCAGAATGTCTGGGATGTGATGGGCCATGTTCAAGAGAGAGAACCGAGCATGTTCTCAGATGCATCATTTGTAATAGCAAAACCAAGCAGAACTAGAAGAAACAAGAGAGCCACCAAAGGAGAGTGGCTGAATAAAGTATTATATTGCAGAATAAAGTATAACTGAGCCATTGATGTGAATGAACATGTGTTGATATTAGAGTTTCTCCATTATATATTTCTGGTTGAAACAATAACAATGTAAAGGGCACAATGAATAAAAACAGCCCTCTCAGGTCGGGCGTGGTGGCTCACGCCTATAATCCTAGCACTCTGGGAGGCCAAGGTGGACGGATTGTTTGAGCTCAGGAGTTCGAGACCAGCCTGAGCAACAGCGAGACCCCATCTCTACCAAAAATAGAAAGAAATTAATTGGACAGCTAAAAATATATAGAAAAAATTAGCCGGGCATGGTGGCACATGCCTGTAGTCCCAGCTACTTGAGTGGCTGAGGCAGGAGGATTGCTTGAGCCCAGGAGTCTGAGGTTGCTGTGAGCTAGGCTGACGCCACGGCACTCACTCTAGCTAGGGCAACAGAGTGAGACTCTGTCTCAAAAAAAAACAAAACAAAACAAACAAAAAAAAAAAAACAGCCCTCTTCAAACCCTATAAAAACTTTAATCATCTCTTTCTCTCTCTTGTGCTATACATGTACATATATAGACTTTTTCTCTTCTGGAAGAATAAACAAGAATTCTGCTGTAGGGTTACCTTTGGAGACATAGGCTGGCAGAGAAGGACTAAACTTTCACTTTGTACTTTATTACTTTTCTAAAATTGTCAAACCAATCATCCCACCATTTATTCGACAAATATTTGTTGAAAGGCTACTGTGTACCAGGCAACATAATACTCTCTCTAAGATTGGCAAGATCCCATCTCTCGGAAAGTTAAGTCTAGTGAGGAAACAAACAGTAATAAGAAAACATAGGAAAGGTAATTTCAGAAAGTTCTAAGAGCTAAGAGGAATTTAAGGGTCATTAATTAAACATTAATAGGGGAAGGCCACTTTAGATAGTGTAACAGTCACCTGTTGCTCCTTAAATGCTCCATAAACAACAACAACAACATCAACAACAACAACAAAAGCCATCCCTAAATGCAGTGCCTCACATCAAGCATTTACTCTTAGGCTCAATTCTGCAGGTTGACTGTGGCTCAGATAAATTGGGATGGGCTTAGCTGAGCAGCTCTGTTTTAAGCTGTGGGGAATCTGTGCTTTTAGGTTGCAAGTTGAGCTCTGATCTGCTACACTTGTTCTTTCTGGGGACCAGGCTGAAAGGTGAGCAGCTACTCAGGGAGACCCTTTTCATGACAGATCATCGGAGTGCAAAGAGCCCAGCCAAAGGCCTCAAAAGCCTTTGCACGTGTCATGTCTGCTGATGTCCCATTGGCCAAAGCAAGTCACATGGCCGAGCCCAGCATCAGTAGGGTGGGGAATTATGCTCCACTCCGGAGGACAGCACATGGAAGTGAATATTAGCTGCGAAATAATTGACACTGTCAGTCAAGGTCTCTTTGATAGTTGAGCTGGAAACTGGACAGCAGTGAGCCAAGGGTGCTAAGACCATGCTCAGATCTTGGGTGAGGGTGGGGGAAACATTCTGGGCAAAGAAAACAATAAGTACCTAGAAGTCTCATCTAAATTGTCAACTGCAATAGGTTGATTGGATTGTAGACCATTTTTTCTTTAAAATTTTCTATAAAAATAAACCCTAATAGATATTCTTTCAAAAGGGAATGATGTGGGTTAAAAATGTCTAAGAAACATTGAGCAAATATGGAACCTTATAGGAAGTTTAATATAATTTTCTACATAGAAGAACATTTGTGATCATTAACGTAAGAGATACAAAATTCAACATTCTTCTGAGGCACCAGGACACAATAGATGCTGCGTGCCAAAGGAGGCGCTGGCCCATATATGCACTATTTCAAAGTGGATAATCAAAAATCAGTTGGATGACCATTAAACCTTCTACTCTCATGGAGGATTAATTTAAAAAAAAAATTAAAAAAGATGGTTTGGTAAGGATTTTCCTGAAAAAGCTGTGCTGAGATTCCCAGCCCTTCCTACCACCCCCTTGGGAGAAATTGAGGATGTGGTTGTCAAAGCTGAAGTCACACCTGAGAAAACTCCAGCAGCCTCTGGAGAAGGGGGCTGTTCCTGGGTGTGGCTGTACTGCCCTCTCCTGGGGTCAGAAGTGTACCCCAAGTTCTAGGGCCAGATACAGAACTTGTGATATACCCAAGTTCTGGGTTGGGTTGTTTTACAGCGACCCTGCCTAAGAAGGGCAACAAGCCAGGGTGAAGGACCTCCAAATTAGAAGAGGCTGGGGATGTTCCTCTAGGAGTAGAAGCTGCGAGAGGGATTACCAGCCAGCTAGAGGCAGTTGCAATGAGACACCTAGCAGGGAGAACCCATACCCGTGCTCACAAGGGAGAGAATATGCACTAAAAATCTGCTAGTCTCAAGGAATGGGAATCCATCAAAGGATGGTGCGATCCACGTAAGAGCTTTCATCCCTCTTACCTCTCCAACCTCCTGCACGTAGACTGGTACAGCTCACACACAGCAGCTACCTGGAGGGAAGGAAGTGAGTAAAGAGAAAAAGTCAAAGCCCACCACACCCCTCTTCAGTGGCAGCCGTCCATAGCTGGCTGTAGCAAAGAATGAATAATGTGTTTATCCGATAGACTAGACATTCTAATTTCTCAGTCAATACTGATATTGAGTGAGAGTGATGACAAAGCTTTCTCAGAGTGATCAGGAATGCCATCGGACTGCCTGCATTTTTATTTGGGGCTCCTGCTAAGTCACAAAGCAGATCTTAGGGGCAGTGGTAACCAAAAATAAATTTGCTTTTGTGATTACACCCCTTGAATCTTGTGCAGCCTACCCATTAGATTTTGTGGAAGATGGCCATTGACGCATTGCGTTAAGGGTTCTGTAGATGTTATCTCATTCACAAGAGCTCTGTAAGGTAATTACAAGTATCCCCATTTTACAAATGAGCAGATTGAAACCAAGGGAGGCTAAGTGATCGTCCAGGGTCACAGCATGGTGCACAGTGAAGCGGGGATTCAAAGCAATTCCATTTCCTCTATTCCAGAGTCTACGCTCTCAGGGGATCTGATTTCTTCCCCTCAGAGTAACCCCTGCAGTGTGTGTAGAGTGACTACCCATCCTGTCCCCAGCTCCTGCTCCGATCCCCAGGCCAGATGGGCCCAGCTTCTCCAGCCACCCCTTACGTGGCAGGGTTGCAGTCTGTCCCCATCCAGGTCACTCTCCTGACTTTGTTCCTCTTAGTCATATGTGGCCCCCTGTGCACGTGTGAATGCTAAAAACTACACCTCACCACGTATGTGTGTGACTTAGCAGATATTGCAATACCTGTCAGCAGTTCCATGGAAGTGGGTCAGGGCCTGCTGGATGCATTTTCCACGGGATCTCATGTCCTGCTGTGGTTTGCACCAGGGGTGCTGAGGAGGACCCACCGTGTGGCAGCCTGAGGAAGGCTTGTCAGTGCCTCTATTCCCCCCACCTCCCAGGATCCATTCTGCTTGTACAAATAGAGAAATCATTGCCTCTGCTTCTCGCCCCGTGGGGCCCATATTGGCAGTGGCACCTTGTTAAAATGAAGGACTGTCTTTTGTATTACAGATAATGCAAGACAAACTATATTTCTGCTTCCTGATAATACGCTTTGCTGAAGATAAGGTCTAGGGAGAGTTCTCGGTAGGTTTACCCTGATTCGAATCCTGTTTTTCAGGAACAGCAGTTTCATTTTTTTTTTTGAAACAGAGTCTCACTCTGCTGCCCAGGCTAGAATGCCGTGGCATCAGCATAGCTCACAGCAACCTCAAGCTCCTGGGCTCAAGCGATCCTCCTGCCTCAGCCTCCTGAGTAACTGGGACTACAGGTGTATGCCACCACATTTAGCTAATTTTTTCTGTTTTTAGTAGAGGTGGCGTCTCACTCTTGCTCAGGCTAGTCTCAAACTCCTTAGCTTAAGCGATCCTCCCAGGCGTGAGCCACCATGCCCGGCCGAGTATGTTTAGTTTTGTAAGAAACTGAAATACTCTTCCGAACTAGCTGTACCATTTTGCATTCCCACCAGCAATGAATGAGACTTCCTGTTGTTCCGCATCCTCATCAGTATTTGGTGTTGTCAGTATTTTCCATTTTAGCCATTCTAGCAGGCACCTAGTGGTATCTCACTGCTGTTTAGTGCCCCCCTCCCTTTTTTTAACCACTTGCTTTTTCATATCCCTGGCTCCTAATTTTTTCTCTGCTTTTTCTTACTGCTCCAGCTTCTAGATAAGTGGTTCTCACACCACGTATCCTCAGATCAGCAGCATCATCACCACCTAGGAATTTATTAGAAATGCAAATTCTTGGGCCCTGCCAAAACCTACTGAGTGAGAAACCGGGAATGGGTCCCAACAATCTGTATTTAACAGCCCTCCAATGATTCTGATGCAAACTAAAGTTTGAAAACACTGTTCAAGACCTGCATTGTCCAATATGGTGGCCTCCAGCCATATGTAGCCATTAAGCTTTTGTAATAGGCCAGAATGAATTGAGATGTATTATAAGTGTAAAATACACTCTGGGTTTCAAAGTCTTAATATGAAAAAAGAGAAGGTAAAATATCTAATTGGTCATTTTTATATTGAAAACATATTGAAATTATTCGGGAGGCCGAGGCGGGTGGATCGCTTGAGACCAGGAGTTCGAGACCAACCTGAGCAAAAGTGAGACCTTGTCTCTATAGAAAATAGAAAAATTAGCTGGGCGTGGTGGTGCGTGCCTGTAGTCCCAGTTTCTTCTATGTACTTCTCACTGTCTCCATTACCACCCAGTCCAAGCCATCATCAATTATCCAAGATGACTACAATTTGCTCCTGTCTTCACTCAGCCACTCCAATCCATGCAGCAGCCCAGAATGACCTTTCACAGACATCAGTTGGATCACGTCACTCCCCTGCTTTAAACCTTTCAGTGGTTTCCCACTGCCCTAAGGAACAAATGCAAAACTCTCAACATGGCGTGTGAGGGGCCGCAAGGCGTGGTCTGTGCTACCTCTCTAGCCTCATCTCGCCTTCTTGCCTTCACAAGGCTCCTCCATGTGATCTTTACTTTCTTCCTTATGGCCTTCCATAATACACTCTGTTTCTTTCACCTGGAATCCTCCTCCCCTGCCATACACACACCAATCCTACTCATTCCTTTTTTTTTCTCCTTGCTCTGCCACCCAGGCTGGAGTACATTGTCTCGATCGTAGCTCACTGCAGCCCCAAACTTCTGGGCTCAAGCAGTCCTCCAGCCTTAGCCTCTTAAGTAGCTGGGACTACAGATGTGCCTACCATAGTTGGCTAATTTTTAAAATTTTTTTTGTAGAGATGAGGGTCTTGCTATGTTGCCCAGACTGTTCTCAAACTCCTGTCTCCTGAACAACTGGGATTACAGGTGCGAGCCACTGTGCCCAGCCAATCCTACCCATTCTTTAGCTTCAGTTTAAATATGATTTCTTCAGACAGGCCTTTGCCGACATCCCATCCTAATTAGGTTCTACACCATTCTCTCTCGCAGCACCCTCTCATTCGTTTCCTTCACGGCATTTATTTGGGTGTGAACTTATTTAAAATCTATCCAGCCTTCCAAGCCACAAAACTCCATAAGGGCAGGGATCATGTCTGTTCTGTTCACCATAGACTAGCCAATCCTTAGCACAGTGCCTAGCACATAGTAAACACTCAATAAATATTAGCTGAATGAATGAATGAGAGAGTAAAACGCAGATTTCCTTAGCCCGATATTTCTAACTTTAGTCCTTTTATGTGGATTTTGTGGTCAGAATTCTGGGTTTGAATTTTGATTCCTCCATTTGCTGTGTGACCTTTGGTGAGTTATTTAACTCCTCTGATTCTCAATATTTCTCCTTTATAAAATGGGGATAGAGAGAAGTGCCTCACAGGTGCTGTGAGGGTCCTGTCAGATCAGGTCTGGGGAGGCCGCTGGCGTTGTAACTGACGCAGGGGTGGTAAACCCTCGCTCTTGCGCACTGCTCTCTGGATCTGCACGTTTCCTCTGCTCTCCTCCACCTGGGCTGCACCTCACTCTTCTTGGCTTGACTAGTTCCTCAAAATCATGTCTTCACAGAGCCCCTTTCAGCAGCCCAGCCCTTGGTGGGTGCGCACGTCTCAAACTCTTTAGCTGCTCATTTCAAGTCTGTAGAATGTACGGTGATGATTGTTTTTTATTTGTTTGAACCTCTTATGCATCTGTCCTGATTCTCCAGTCAGACTCCAAACCCTTTGGCAATAGGGTTCGCATCTCAGAACCATGTCAGCACTGGCTCGGTGCCCTACGTAGAGACGTACAACTTAAATCAGCTACCGCTTGTGAGTGCCCCCGGGATAGCAGGCACTGTGCTTGCCTTTCACATTCGTTATCACCCAGCTTCATTATTCAAGATAACGCTGGCAGGTAAGTAGTATTATGCCTGTGGCGGAAACAGAGGCTCAGAAGGTTTGGCCATCTGCTTAAGGGCACCCAGTTAACTCCACGTTTGGTTTATAGCCTGGCACACAGCAGGTACTCGATAAGCACTTGTTAGTGCTCTCTCTACCACACAATATTGCAAATACTTATTCAGAGTGAGGAGGGTAATTATCATCATGTTCTCAATTCCTATACCCCAAGAGCTTGGCTGAAAATTTCCCATCCTTGATCCTCTACCCTAAAGTTCATCCAAGGTCCTGTACCCCTAATTCTCACTTGGTTTTCTATTAGTGCCACATCTCTTTGCTAAGTTCTTCTAGAGCCTGATGCAAGATGTGCCTCTGTTTCCCCACAAACCCCATCCTTCTCCATATCTTCCTCCCAAAGCTTTTCCTCGTGGTCCTCCTTCCTCTGTCCTCCATCGAGCCCTGATTTAATTCAGGTTGTAGCCATTAAGACACGCACTCCTACTGGGAATGCCTTCTGAAGTAGAGCACTCGTATCCAGGATATGCCTAGGGTTCTTGGAGGGGGAATGATCACTACTCGTTAGTTGGGTGGTTTGGACAAGTCGTGTCCCTTCTCTCCTGGCCCTAATCTCTTCCCGTGTAAATGGTACTGCTTGCTAACACGTATCAAGCACTGCATAAGGTGCATTGCATATGTTATGAGAAATCAGCAACGGCAGATGCTTATACAGCACTTACTGTGTGCCAGACACTATGCCAAGTGCTTTATGTATATTTATTCACTTAATCCTCACAAAAACCCTATGAAAATGTTATTATTAACCCTATTTCACAGATGAAAAGCAGAGGTCTCCAAATTAAATAATTCACCTACATCACCCCAGACGGTGGTGACGCTGGGCTTCGACCTCTGGTGGTCCTGGCTCCAGAGTCCCTGTCTTAACCGCCACCCTATACTTCCTCTTATTACCTCATAAAATGAGGGGGGCTAGTTAAAAATAATCCCCTAGCATTTTTATAGCACTTTTCTAATTCGAACGCACTGTTCACATTCTGTACCCTATTTGATCTTCACAACACCCCTCAGGGTAGACTTGATTAGCCCAATTTACAGGGCAAGAGCGGAGACTTACTAGAAAGGTCACGTGTCCGAGGGCACACAGCTGGCAAAGGCCGATTCGGTATCAGACCCAGGACCGCCATGCCCAGTGCCACTCCTGCTCTACCTCATGCCACACGGCACTTCCTGTCCTTTCTAAGTCTCCTCCAGCTCCGACATCCTACACTACACTCTCCTCTCCGTCTTTCTTTAAAGAGGCTCAGAGTCCCCAGCCCTGTCACCCTCAAGACCAGCAGCAGGGGGTGCTGTAGACTAACAAACTGGGACCGACTCCTCCGTAACAGTCTCTTCTTTTTAATTTGTTTATATTTTTCAAATGTTTTTAGTAAGTGCCACTTGTACACAGTATAAAATTCAAAAGGTACAAATGAGTATACAATGCACCCGCTCCCTACCTACCCAGTTCCCCTTCCTGGTGGGGCAAACCCAGGAAGTTTTCCAGTGTCCCATTCTAGAGATAAGTCTATAAGCAAAAATGTATTTTTCCCCACACCAATGACATTATCATATAAACATGCACACGTTTTTTATTATTCACACAAACGGTATCATCCTATACACACTATTCTGCCCCTAGCTTTTCAAGGTAATTTTGCAGAACAGTCCATATCATAATTCATAATATTTCATTAAATGGATAAACCATAATCCATTTTACCAGCATCCTATTGTTTTCTGTCTTGTACAGATACAAGCAAAGCTGCAAGAAACACACTTGTACCTAGGTCACTTTGCACAGGTGCATTTCTGCAGGATAAATTCCCAGAAGTGAACTTGCTTGCTTGCAACGGGCACACATTTGTAACATAGATCAATATTGCCAAATTGCCTTGCACAGAAGCTGCCCATTTACAGCTACATCAGAGGGGCACACAAGGGTCTCTTTCCTACATCCTCACCTACGCAGAATCTTATCAAGCTTTCTGATCTTTGCCTATCCCATGGGTGAGAGATGGTTTCTCACTGCAGTTTTAATTGCATTTCTCTTAGGCTGATGAGTGCTCCCTGACCTCTGAGATTCACCATGCAACGCATAAATGATTAGCAGGTACTTTTGTGTGCCAGGCATTGTGTTGGGGCATCCTCCTCCAGCTGTCCCTGGTCTGTCACTGTCATTTTTTGCCTGCCCTGTACTGCCCTGCTTTATCATATTTTCTAAGAAGCTTTCTTCATTGCTTGGCCATCCTTACCAGGTCAAGCAGGGATGATCTCACTTGACCTCTTCTCTGGAGGGTTAGGAATGAGGGGAATGTGGTTTCTTGGCTCTTCACTGTTCCTCCAGACTAATTCCTGTAACCCAATTAAGCAAATCTGAGAAGTAGGGGACATGTGTCTTGAGGTCGGAGTTAGCCTTGAGTCCTTGGGCTGCCTAGACTCCCCCAGTCCAACGGATCAGTGAGTGCTTCATCCTCTCATGCTCGCCCCTCTGGGGTATCAGGAAGGTGGACACGCGGCAGGGACCTGGACACCAGGGTGTGTTAAGCAGATGTTTGCTTCATGACTGGCTGGTTGAAATTTCCTGAGATTAAGCACCAGCTAAACTTAAAATGCATTTGCTAGCGTTACTATTTAGATTAAAGCGGAGCAGAGAAGAAATTGAGATCCATGTTTTTTCTTCTATGTGGGAAACCGCTGAACCACTTCTCAACTCCCCGTTTCTTTGCAGTCCCAGAGCACTTTACCTTGACAGGATGAGTCTGACCTACCTGGCGGGGTAATTGCTCCTTTTCCTGCCTTCTTCCTGGGGCTGGGAATCCACTAGAGGCTCTGTCCTCAGAATAAAGGCAGGAGCAACATGTGGCAATTTTGAATGACTCTCTTCCAGCCTGCCGGGTCCCAAGAATGCCATCAATGAGGAGACCCCATCATTGTGTAGTAACTTAACTAACATAACAGGACCCCCAGTTCATCTACTGCAGGAGTTTTCCTCCTAAAACACACTTCTAATCCAGTTGCTCCCGGAGGTTCCCCAGGGCCTACTAAATGAAGTGCAAATTCTTTAGCTTGGAATTTAAGGGCCTCCATGATATGGCTCCAGCCCACCTTTGCAGGCCTTTTTTCCACTACCTCACCCTCCCATCGAACTGAGTCACTCCATGTTTCTCGAATTTGTCTGCATTCCCGCCGGCCCTGGCCTCTGCCCGGGCTGTGCGTCCCCTGCCGGGAGCACATGTCTCTTCCCTCCCTCCCACCACTGATGCTCTCCTCTGTCTCTCTTCCCACCACCCTTTGTTTAGAAAGTAAGGGTAATAAGGATTTTCCTTAAAAAAAGAAAGACACAAATTTTACATATTCTTCAGGGTCTTTCCCAAACGTAACTGCCCCACAGACACCTGTTCTGATCCCCGGCAAGATATGACCCTTTCAAGCTGGGCTCCCCAATCGGGCTTATGTGTACTTCTCCCCACGACAGGAGAGTGAAGAGCCAGCTCTCTGCTCCTGGCCTGGTGTCCCCTGAGTGAGCAGCTGGGCACAGACACTTCTCCGCTAAACGCTTGTCTGTTGTGTTGGGTGATGACGTGGTGACGTGTGCACTGGCGAGGCCGGAGGAAGACAACCTGGTCCTCCTCTGGGGCTTTCTTCTGGTGCCTTCTGCAGAGGAAAAAGTGGGACCATGGAATTAGAATACCTGAGTCTTAGTCTTCACTCCACCATTCAACAGATAGATGACCTTGACCCCTTAATCTCTGTCAGCCCAAAAATAGACATAGCGGCACCTTCTCTATCTTCCACATGGGCTTTTTTGAGCATCAAAAGAGAAAATGGGCGGGGCGTGGTGTCTCATGCCTATAATCCCAGCACTTTGGGAGGCCAAGGTGGGATGATCGCTTGAGGCTGGGAGTTCAAGACCAGCCTGAGCAACATAGTGAGACTCTGTCTCTACAAAAAATAAAAATGAGCCAGGTGTGGTAGTGGGCATCTATAGTCCCAGCTACTCGGGAGGCTGAGGTGGAAGGTTTGTTTGAGCCCAGGAGTTCAGGGTTATGTGAGCTATGATCTCACTGCTATGCTCCAGCCTGGGTAACAGATCCTGTCTCTAGGAAAAAATATAAAATAAAAATAAAGAGAAAATGTGTATGAGAATATTTTGCAAATTATATTTTTAAAATGTTATTTATATCCTGCCTTTTGTGTGATGGATTTATAGAGGCTTAAAAGATACGTAAGATGTAAAAATAGCATCCATTTCAAAGTGGGAGTAAGGAAAAAAGAGACAGTGAGAACAGAGTGAGCCAGAAGTGGGGTTAAATGCATGCCACGCATTAATTGCTGGGGGTGGATTTCAAGGTTGTTCGTAAACCGTAAAGTGCTTTCTGAATCAGCGGAAGGGTTCCCGTGAGGTGGTGGTGTTTCTGGGTATCTGCCATGGAGATTAAAGACTGCGAGCAGAGCTGAAAAATTCTGTATAGGCCTTGGATCCACATGGGCAGACAATGGTCCCAACTTCATCCTTTTCGCAGATACCACTGCTTTAGTCCAAACCCAGATCTCCTTGAACCTGGAGGCAGCCAGCCAGGTCCTTCTAACCATCTTATCCATCCCCCCAGCCGCTGCACACAGCCATCGCCGCCTTCCTCCAGGGACAGACTCACTTGCCTTCCACCCAGACACTCTTTTAAAAAAAACAGTTTTATTGATACGTATATATTACATACACCATAAAGTTTACCCTTCTAAAGCATGTATTAATAATTCAATGGTTTTTAGTATATAAACACCCTTGACCTCGTGTGTTAAACGCCATACAATCCAGCCTTCTTTGCCCCAGTTCTTTTCCTTTGCTTTTCCCTGCCCTAATTCTTAACTCCCTAAGAGTTCTGGACGCAAATTTTGGAAAAGCTGCCCCCTATTTCCTACATTTTCCACCTTTGACCCATCTCTTTGGCTGGGTTTCCCCATTAGACCAACTGTACTGAAAGTAACACCTCGAGCTATAGCCAGTGGGGAGCACACAGAAAAGCCACCAGCGTGACCTCCACGTTTGTAAGACTGAGGAAGGCCCAGCAAGCTGCAGGAGGCTGCGGGCACGGCCAGCCCAGGGAGCTGCGGCACTTGACAGATAACATTGTTAGACTGTGACTCACTCCTGCAGTCTGGAAAGCGGGATCTCTCAGCTCAGCCGCCTGGACCGTGTGTGCGTGGGCCCCGTGAGCAGCCCTGCGAGGTCCAGACCAGGCAAGCAGAGTCCAGGCCTCTTCATTCCTGAGCCGGACTATTTCACACCCCCGTACCCCACAGTGAGAACCCCGCACGTTAAGAAGCTGTGTGTTGCGAGTCTGGCGGGAGGGAAAACTTGTCTTCTTTGTGCTTTACAAGAGAGAAGGAGCCATCTGAGCTCCTGACTCTGCCCAAAGAATTGGCACCTGGGTCTCCGCTGACCCACTATGGGGACACAAACTCAAGCTCTGGAGTCAGTGAGAATCAGGCAGGGTCCCCTACAGCAGCAGTCCCCAACCTTTTTGGCACCAGGGACTGGTTTCATGGAAGATAATTTTTCCACAGAATGGGGGGGCCGGATGGGGGAGGCGGAGCTCAGGCGGTGACTGTGAGCGATGAGGAGCGGCTGTAAACACAGATGAAGCGCCCTCCCTTGCCGGCGCTCACCTCCCGCTGTGCTCCCCCTTCCTTCCTAAGTTTCATAGAAGGCAAGTTTTCCGTGGATGAGTTGGGGGCGGGGAGTGGCGGAGCTCTGTGGCTGGTCCCTAACAGGCCACGCCAGATTGGGGACTGCAGCCCTACAGAGCTCGCTCATTCTTTCCTTCCTCTGCTGAAGGATGTTCCTTGACCTCGTGGCCTCATATACCTCTTTCATCTCCTTCTCCTCTCCTCCTACCCCTTCATTTTTGTCCTCGTCACTTTACCGTTTCCCATGAACCACATATGTCCATCAGATCTTTCACGACATGAGGGCAGTCTTCTTTTTCCATCTTACTACATCGGCTTTGGGTTCCCTTTACTTTGAGTGCTCTCTGAAGTCCGGATCTCACACCGGATCGTCTACTCTGAAGACACAGGGAGTGGCTGCGGATCTTTGCCATCCCCGGTTCTAGCCTGTCACACAGTCCTGCTCTCCTTGCATTCTTGGGCCAAGACCTGACCAGAGTGTTGAGAGGGTGACCCGGAACTCCCTGTCTGAGAGGGAGATAGAGTTTGGTCCCTGGAAACTCCCAGTCTGGTCGAGGAACTTAGACTAAAACAATGAAAGACTGTTTTACAGAGCAACATGTTCTCAGTTGCAAACCCTGCAAAATGCCAAAGCGATAGAGGGTGATTGGCGTTGTGGCAAGACTCTCTAGAAGCAGGTTTTGAGCAATTCTGAATCATGGAGGGGGCCAGGATCCTTGAAAAGCTCCTTCCTTAAACCCCTTGTGGGAACCACCACACATATATGGTCATAATTTCTAACACTCCTTAGGGTTCCACAAAGGCAAGTGGAAAATGTGTCCATTGTCCAGGGAAGTTAATGCTGAGCTGAATTACGGGAAGCTACCCCTGGGTTAGGTATCTTTAAGAACAGGAAAGGCCCCCAAATCGAGTGTCTACTACCCCAAGCCACTACCACTGACTCCGGATGACACGGAGAACGTTGGGAGCGGGCGCAGTGGTGGTGCCTGTGCAGGCGCGTGAGAAAGCCTTGGGTGCAGTGAGACCTGCTCCGTCTAACAAGGGCGGACGGATAAAGAGGCTGACTCAGGTTTCTTGAGGCAGTATTTTCTCTTCTGTGGGATTAGCCAAGTACATCTGGATGAGCAGAAGGAGAACTACCTAGTTTGGGAGAAGATCGGCCATTTACACAAGTTGGGACACCATCTCATCACCAATAATGACATTGGTGTGGTCATTTTCCCCAGCTGCACAAGCACAAGTCACTTACAACTCACAACCACCCTATAAGTGATGTTGCTGTTATTACTTTCATTTTTCCTTTTTTTTTTTTTTTTTTTTTTGAAACAGGTCTCACTTTCTTGCCCAGGCTAGAGTGTAATGGTGTCATCATAGCTCACAGTAACCTCAAACTCCTGGGCTCAAGTGGTCCTCCCATGTCAGCTTCCTGAGTAGCTGAGACTACAGGTGCATGTCAGCACATCTGCCTAATTTTTCTCTTTTTTATAGAGACGGAGTCTCGTTATATTGCTCAGGCTGGTCTTGAACTCCTGGCCTCAAGCAATCCTCCTATCTCAGCCTCCCAAAGTGACAGGAGTACAGGTGCGAGCTACCGCACCCAGCCAATTACCTCCATTTTCTAAGCTTCTGAGAAATGAAATCACTGGCGGCTGGCTTACTGCAGATTTCGGACCCAAGCCCAGGTCTTCTAATCGTACGTCTGGTGGTTCCGCTATGCAGCTTGGTCATCCCATAAAACTGGTGTCTAGGGTCATTATTGATTCCCAAGTCCCCATTATATGCCTGTCCCTGACCCACTCGATTTCCCTATTCCGTAGGAAGGCTCATGCCCAGGCCCGTCAAGCTGCTTTTAGACTTGGTTTGACATCTCCCTTCCCCTACCGGCCTACACCTCCCACCCACACCCCTCCTAGCTCCAGCTGACTTGGAGGCAGGGAGAGGGAGGCAAGGCCAGTAGGCTTTTGTTTTCCAATGATGGAGAAATGGCTGCAATCCCAGCATCTCCCACAGAAGACAGAGGCGGCTCTGGACTTCCTGTTGCTCTCAACACGGGCCAGATAATTGGAGACAGATTTCTGGGCTTGGGTTGGGAGGTGAAGCTTGAAATACAGTCATCGGGCCTCCTGTGAGTCGGTGTGTGTGTGCATTTGTGTGTGTTGCTTTGTTGGGGTTTCTTTGTTAGTACGTAACACATAACCTATATGTCTGAGTGTGTGTTTGTGTAGACACTTGCATTTGAGACAGCGTGTGTGTGTCTAGCATGCACGTGTGTTTGTGTGGCACGCCTGTGTTCTGTGCACGTCTTTGTTAGTTTTTAGGACTCCACGTGTGTATGTGCACATGCGAGAAAGGCTGTAAGCGTGTGTCTGGGCCTCTGCGAGTGGCTCCCTTGTTGCTTTTTTTTCCTTTGTGAGATTCAGTCCCCCTTGGAGAGACCTCAGCTCTTTTAGGATCTTATTACTCAAGACTTGGTGATTAAATATAAAACAATAATTAAGATTTTTTTTTTTTTTTAAAGAGGCAGGAAGGCAGATGGCCTTCAGGGAGAGGATGTGAGGGATAGAACACAGCCAGAGCAGATAGTGAGGGAGGACTTCTGTACAGGGTAGAGGGACTCTCTCAGGGCTACAGATAAAGCCTCAGTTTCCCCCACACTTCCAGGTTTGTTCAACTTTCTCCACACTTTGAAGGTTGGGCAGGGAAGGGGGTTCCTGTTGCCTTCCTTCCTGAATCTCCACCCTGAAAGGAGCCTCAAGCCCCTTCCTTCTAAACCCCTCCGTGCACATTTGCGAATGTGAATTTCGCTGCAAATGACACAGACCAATTAGAAAGTAGCCTAAATCATAGCAATTGTAGCTGTTGTACCTGCTGCTCGTCAGACCCAGCTGGCACTTTGCACAGATTTTTGTATCAGCATGTGTGTGTGTGTATAAAACCATTTATGAGCCAGGTATTACTTCTTTGCAGAGGAAATTGAGGCTTATGATCAAGTAAGGACTTTAAACCTCCGTGAATCCCCCAACTGATGATTCATTTGTTCATTCAACAGACACATATTGACTATCTATGCTAAATATGGGACACAGACATGAAGGAGACATAGTTCCTGCCCTCACAGAATCCGCTCTCCAGGGAGGGAGTCACAATGCTCCAAGTCCTGAACTTCTCACCCTTTAGTTGGGGCTGGCCATCCTCAGTGCCAGTGCAGAGGTGGCTGTTACAGGGCCGAGAACTTTTTGGGCTGGGGCAAGATTTATTTCCCAAATTAGTTGTTCGTTATAAAGAAATTCTCAGGAAGGATTGGATGGGGAGAAGACACAGTGGAAGTGGAGGGCACTGGACATGTGTTCTGGGGGCTTAAAGGAGGAGAGGACACAGGAGTGGCCTGACTGCTCACCTGTCTGCTTCATAGCTTGGCATTTGCTTGGTGGACACGGTGGCCTTAAATGGTCCAGCCCTTCTGGCAGGAGGAAGGAGGAAAGCAGGGGAGATGCACACACCCTTGCCTCTCTGGGCTGGTCTCTGAGATCACAAGGTGGCTAGCTGGGTGGGGGTGGGCGTGAGGATGGAGTCCCCCACTCACTCCTGGGAGTGTGACTCAATTTCCCATTGCAGCTGCTGCGGCCCGCTGCAGCCTTCTCCAGCCTAAATAGCTTCCAGTTTGTTTAGTCAAAACCCTTGGCCCCAACATCAAAGCCCCTTCGGAGTTTCTAGGGGTTGTTGCTCTTACACAGTGCTTATTTCAGAGATGGTTCTGCTGTCACCAGCTGTGTGGGGTGGGGTAGGAGGGGCTGCTGAGACCCTGGGGTTTTAGATAGCAGGTTGGGAGGGTGGAGGGACAATTTCCATGGCCCCTGCCCCCAGGACACTATCTCACCCATGCCTGCCTCTACCTGGGGCATAGGTGCACCAAAAGGGAGGCTGCCTTCTCCCCTGCCCAAGGCCCCACAGAGGAGCCTCTGTTCCCCTCAAATTTATGCCAGACATTTTAGTCTGGGCTTGCAGAGGTCAAGGCCATACCACCCCCTGCCCTTGCATACCAACCCTCATCACAGAAGCCAGGCTTTCCCCAGGCAAGTAGCTCTCCAAAGTCCGCCTCGCCTTCTTAGCCCCGCTGCTCCAGGGCTGGTCCCCAGCTCCTTCTACACCAGCGTGCCTCTCCTTCCTTTTCCTTTTTTTTTTTTTGGAGACAGGGTCTTACTCTGTTGCCCAGGCTAGAGTGCCATGGTGTCATCATAGCTCACGGCAACCTCAAACTCCTGGGCTGACGCGATCCTTCTGCCTCAGCCTCCCAAGTAGCTGGGTCTACAGGCCAGCGCCACCATGCCCGGCTAATTTTTTGTAGAGGCAGAGTCTCGCTCTTGCTCAGGTTGGTCTCAAACTCCTGAGCTCAAGCGATCCTCCCACCTCTGCCTCCCAGAGGGCTAGGATTACAGGCATGAGCCACTGTGCCCAGCCCTTTCTTCCCTTTTCTTTTAGCCTGAAGAACTGGATGTGTACTCGGGCTATTTGAATTTCCGTTTGGCTCCATTTGGCTCTGGAATCTGCACCTTTCTTACCTCTGAGTTTCTGCAGGTTCCAGCAGGTCCCCTTCTTCCTGCGACTCGTTCCCCAGCGCCTAGCCCAGGGTGAGCACACAGAGAAGAGGGGACTCTGTGTCCAGGTGAGGTGGATGGGGCTGATAGTGAGGACACAGAGCTCATGGCCTGGGGGAAGGAGGAGCTCCTAGGAGTCTCCTCAGGAAAAAATCTGCTTGAGTGAAAAAGCCACCAACTCTAGGCCTCAGCCATTCGCTAGAACAGGAACAAAGGAAGGAAAGAGACACAGGAAGGGAGAGAGACAGAAAGGGATGAGGGTGTGTATGTGTAACAGGGTCAGGTCTTTGGTAACCGGCTAGTGAACACAAAAGGTTACAACCATGACACGCAGGGACAGAGTCCTTCTGGGCTGTAGTGTTCCTAGGAGCCATAGAAGTCTCCATTTGCTTGGTGAAAATAAGAGCCCAGCTTCGAGAGATGGAGTTGAGATTAGGAGTGGACTCATCTATTGTCGTTGCCATGGGACAACGGGAAAGGCTTTGAGTCAGAATCTCCTGCACTTCTGCACATACTTGTGAACCAAGAGCGAGGTCTTTACAGGAAGTTCCTGTCTAGGATCTTGGCTAGGCAAGGGCGAGCTCCCTGTTGTATGGACTCTCCCATGGGGAGCCTAACTAGGGGTTCACCCCAAGATGTGGAAATTCAGAATGCCTGGGCATAGGCTCTCCATCTTTAAATCAGGAACTGGTCTCCTGATTAGGAGGGAATGTAGTTATGAGCCACCCTCTCCTAGGGTGGCCCCTTGGCTTAGTCATACAGCAGGTGCCTCCCTCTGCACCCCAACCCCTCGCTCTATGCTCACCCCACCTTAGCATTACATTAGTTAGTAATGTTAATGTGGCTGCAGCTGGTGACTAAAACCATTGGCTGCACTGAGGGTTGGTGATCAACGTCCCTGCATAGTCGCTAATCCCTTGGAAACACGTTTTTGGTTATGATTATAGGGGAGGAGGTCAGGGTGGGTGGTCCTAGGAGCTGGGATCCAGTCATCTCCTCCCCCCACCCCAGCCCTCCATTCCTGTAGTGTCTCCTGGGCAGGCACTCTGGGGCGCGTCAGGGTGGGAAGTTGGGAAGACTGGCCAACTCCACAGCAGCTGGAGGTGGTGCCTGGTGCACAGCTGCTCTGCTAGCCAGACAGGGACAGGGTTATGCCAAGGGTGTGGCTGGGGCGGCTAACTGAAGTACTCAGCGTCAAGAGGCTTTAGCCACGTGCAAGGATTAATTCTGACTCCTATGCCAGAATTGCTCATTCCTGTGCCAAATGTCCAGGGAGGACCTGAAGGTTCCAAGAGTCCTCTTACCAAAGCAACCTCATTCCAAGCTTCCTCAGTCTCTCTCTCCTTAGCAGAGCCTCAAGTCAGAAGGGATCCATTCCCACCCCCTTAGATTCCAAGGCCCCCAATTGTCCCATTCGATCATTTAATTTTTATAATGCCTTTAGTTATATATAATGGTTACATTAATAATATAATAGTGGGCACATAATAAATGTAAACTATATATGAATATATTATGTGCAACAATATAATCATTATGGTTAACATTTTATTGACTGCCTACGTTGTCAGTCCCTTTCTATATATTACCTCTTGTGTTCACAGCATTCTGCCAAACAGGCCTTATTATCCCATGTCACATATGAGAAATCCAAGACTCAAAGAGGTTAACTTGCTCAAGGTCACATAGCTAATAAGAGACAGGGCCAGCATCAACCGTAGGTCTCTGGCTAAGTCCAAACTCACTCTAACACTGTAGGGAGCATGAAGAATGAAATGATACGTAGTCAGTGCTATCAAAACACCGATGTCCCAGCTCCCCAGACATAGTACACACACCCCAAATGGTAAACCACAGTACAAAATAGCTTTTGGGGGGCTGTTACCAGGCAGCGTGGGCGAGGGCCCGGGGAGTGAGATTGGCAGTAAAAGCCACCAGTGTGGAGGAGAGAGAGAGGTCACCAGGGCAGCAGGGATCCCTGATGACTTCACAGAGCACAGGGACTTACGGGATGGGCCGGAGTTGGTGATGGCGGGAAGAGAGGAGCAAAGGTGGACAATTGAGGGGGACCCAATAGCAGTAATGTCGGTCTGGCTTATTCCATCCCGATAACTTTTGTCCCCCAACCCCACATCCCTGCAAGCAGGCCCGTCTTTAACATTTGCAGGGTTTGGGCCAAGAGTACAAACAAAAGGCCACAAACAAAATCTCCAAATATTTAAAACTAATAAATCAAGCAAACTACTAAATAAAATATATCCTATCCTCTTACCTTGACCAATAGCCTCTCACAGTGAGTTTTGCACTGGAACACGGTGGGGCTGCTCCCTCCTCTGCCTACCCACCTTTTCTTCACACCCGCAGCTCCTCTCTGCTCTGCTCCTGTGCAGACCAGCCCCTGTGTGCAAGTGCCACCCACCCCCTAGGCAGCCGCCCCTAGACCACCTGCAACCCCGAGGGCCCTAGCAGCTTGGCCCGTCCTCAGGAGGATGGACGCGGCAAGGGGCTCCTCAGGCCTTGGAAACAGGCTGGGGTCACTTGGACAGGGAATTCCGCAGACCAGGAGAGGACCAGGACAAGGGCGAGTCAAGTGAGGACCTCACCTCAAGGCAAAATTTAAAGTACATTAAAAAAACTCAGTAATAAAGACAAATGATATTATAATACAATGTTTTAAAAATCTAAATTAATGCAAAAAATCTGTAATAAACAAAATATCAAATTTTTAAAGAAAGACAAGATCAGTATGACTGATTTTTTTTTTTAATGTCTCAGGCTCCAATATGATTTCACACAGTCCCGGGCCGCCAACCCGGAGAAGGGTCTAGAAGGGAGGGTGGAAGAAGCTATACAGGCTCTGGGTATGCACATCCCACTGAATCTTTGCTCTGTGGGCTGGGGAGCAACTGGTGGCTCCTGGAACAGGCTCCAGAACCGGGTACCCTCTTGCCCAGAGCCTGTGGTTCTTAATAACTGAGAGCTCCATGAGGGCTTCAGCATCTAGCTGAGCATCTGGCATTTATAGGCCCTCGATGAGTATTTCTTGAATAAATAAAGAAGAATGCTAACTTTTCCAAAACCACCTTCGCAGACCTATTCATTACAAGGGTTGCCAGGTCGGTGGCTCTCAGCCCAGCCCCAGTACCATCACGTTGGCTGGGTCAGGAGCTTGAGCAGGGCTGGGAGCAGCTGGGATCCTGGAACAGGCGATATGGAGGCCAAGGTCCCAGCGACTCACACAGAGCTGGGTCTAAAAGACAGGAGCCTGTGGGCAGTGCAGGGTTACAGTGCGAGTGGGTGCGGGATGGAGGGAGGACAGAGGGGCGGGCCAGGGACTGAGTAGGAGCTGGATGCAGGGAAGGGAATTGTGCAGCCGGCAGGGAGAGCACAGGGGTCTGGCGGTTGTGTGGGGGGTGGGTTTCTGCACAGTGAATAGGGGCCTGGAGAAGGGGAATCAAAGGCTCCGAGTGGGCATCCCAGAAGGTCAGTTCCTCGAGAAAGGTTCCAGCAGCCCCCTCCCAGTCCACTCGGGTTACACACCGGTGTTTCCTATTTCAGTCCTAGGCTCTTGCCAAAGGCCCAGCCTCTCCTCCCTCCCTCTTGCCCCCACCTTCCCCAGGGAGGGACAAACACATTTGATATATGAAGTGTTTCCACCTAGACGCTTGGGAACCCCACAAAGGCTTCAGTGTGTGACAGCCCCTCCCCCAGTCTCTTCCTTTCCTCCTGTTTGGGAGTCTGGGAATGCCTCCTTTTCCGGGGGTGTCACGGAGAAGGAGGACATGCAGTGCGTGGGGACGTTTCTTGTCCTCTCCAGGCCCCCAGCTCCGGTAGGCCAGTGTGGGTGAGCACTGGGGGTGCAGGGTGATGATTGCCGGCTTCCCAGCGTTGGGAGGGGGGCATGGCTTCTACTTTCGCCTCTTTGCAGACCCTGCCTGCGTGGCTCCTTGCTGCCAAAGCCCCTCCCGCTGGTCAGGGCGAGTGTTGCACACCCCTCTTTTTCCCCACACGGGAACCCAAAGGAGAAAAGAAACCAGATTTTCAAATGCTCCCTATGTACCAGGCATTGTGCTAGGCCGTTTTATAAAAATCATCTCAATTCGCTCCTGGGAAGCTTTTGGGGTAGGTATTTTTACAGCTGAAGACAAGGTGAGGTAAGCGAAGTTGGAGGCAGCGTGGCACAGTGTGCAAGACCGTGGACTTGGCAGCAGACAGACCTGGGATCAAGTCCCCCTTCTTGGCCTCATTGACTCTGTGAATGGGGCAAACCTAAGTTTCTCCATCCCTAAAGGAAGGATAGGGGGCTCTCCGTAGAGTCGTTAGACATATTAAATATAGCATTGTGCATTAAGTACCTGGCAGGTAGCACATGGTAGGTGCTAGGATCAATATATATTGGTATTGATTAATACACCGATGTATATGGGCCCTGCAGGCTTAGACCTGGATATTTGGGCCAGGCAGAGGAAACGTGCATGCGAGGGAGGATGCCATTTGGATTCCTAGGAGCCCTCCATGGAAGTAGATGGCGGCTGGACTCCAAAAGAGCCTGAAGCCAGGGGACCCTGAGGACACAGACATCCCACCTCCCGCCCACAGGCAAGGGGGAGGACCCACTCCACCGCAGTGGGTGGTCTCTCTGGCCTGGGGCTCCTCCTCTGACTCAGGGAGAAGCTGCATGGCCCTGGGCCACACCAGCCACTCACACTGTCCTCACACCACGTGTCCCTCACTCTAACTCCTCTTGCCACCAACGGCACAGTGAAGAGGGGAAATGGGCATGCTCGGGTGTCTGGAATAGTGTCCTGTGTGTGACCGAGTGAGGTTATGTGCGGGGGGATATGCTTTGGGTACATGTGCCTCATATCTTATTCTACATGCAGGGGTGCATGCGTGCGTACATGTTTGTGGTCACACAACTCCCAGACTCATCCTGGGCTCCCTGAGTGCATGTGTGTGCCATGTGCCAGGATGTCGGCATGTGTCCACGTGTGTGACTGCTTGTCAAACAAACTCCCTGGAGCTGGGGCTCTGCAGGAAGGGTCAGACAGCAGTCTGAGACACTTTTCATGTGTCAGGAAAACCAGGCTCTCCTTTCAGGAAGGCTTCCCAAGGAAAATAAACTAGCCCAGCTCCTGGGGCAGAGGCGGGGGAGCTGGGGCGGGAAAGAGAGAAGGTGGCCAAGAGTGGTGAGGAGGTCACAAAGCAAGGCAGTCAGATGACACGCCTTTGACCCCACTGACCCCTCTGGAGAGCCTCTTCCCTTAGCTCTGTCCTAAGAGGGCTTTGTCCTCTGTCTCCTCTACAGATTCTTTTTTCTCCTCTCCATCTCGCTTCTGTCTCCCTGCTTTCTCCTCTCTCTTCTCTTCCCTCTGCCCTTCTCCCTCCCTCTTTCCCCCTTCCTCCCACCTCCCACTACTTCACAGCTGGCTGCCTGCCAATCACCTGTCTCCTCTCTCACCTCCACCTTGGGAGCCAAAGCTATGGCCTACCTATGAGAACAGGTGGTCAGAGAAGTCCCCAAAGCAGCGGTATAGGTTGTTTTTAACTTTTATCCTTTGGTGCCAAGTTGGCCGCAAGTCCCTGGTTATTGTCTCCAATCATGGAGGTGACCTTTTATTCACCAATTAGGGTAACTGACTGCACCATTTTCTGTATGTTTATTAAGCACCTGGTTTGTGCCAGGCGCTGTGGTTGGCTCTAAAGCTGCCATGGTGGGCAATGAGCAGGAGAAACAAAGGGACTCTGTCCCACAGAACTTTCAGACTGATGGGGAGTCAGAAATTGATTAAAGTCATACACATAAATATAAAATTCAGACAACTCAAGGTGGCTGGCTCACACCTGTAGTCCCACACTTTGGGAGACTGAGGTGGGAGGATCACTTGAGCCCAGCAGTCCAGGCTGCAGGGAGCTATGAATGTGCCGCCACCACCACCACACTCCCAGGAGACCCCATCTCAAAAAAACAAAGCTCTTAAGGGCTGCAGGCAGAGGGGTAAGTATATGTACATGAGAGCCTCTAACAGGGGAATTAACGTGGCCATGGAGGGTAAAGACTCCCTAAGGAAGCAGTTAGCCCAACTTTAAGGGAAAAGTAAGATATGACCAGGCCAAGGAGTAGAGGGACTGGGTGTGAAGTGAGGCAGCTTATTGCAGGCAGAAGGAACAGCAAGTGAAAAGGCCCTGCGGCCAGAGGGAATGAAGTCCATTTGTGTCACCGAAATGAGGCCTGGGAGAGAGAGGGATCTGGAAGAGGCTGAACTACAGCCCAGACCAAGCTTTGCAGACTCTCATAGGTCATGTCAAGGATCCTTCATCTCAGGGAAAATCATCTTGACAAAAAGCCAATGTTTCATAAGTGAGATATATCTTATAATTTTTTCAAAGTTAAGAAAGTATAAATTCCTTAAGAGTTTTAAGGGCTGGGTGCAGTGGCTCACACCTGTAATCCTAGCACTCTGGGAGGCTGAGGCGGGAGGATGCCTTGAGCTCAGGAGTTCCAGACCAGTGTGAGCAACAGCAAGACCCCATCTCTACTAAAAACAGAAAAATCAGCCAGGCAACATGGTGCACTCCTGTGGTCCCAGCTACTCCAGAGGCTGAGGCAGGAGGATTGCTTGAGTCCAGGAGTTTGAGGTTGCTGTGAACTAGGCTGATGCCACTGTAGTCTGCCTAGGGCAACAGAGCAAGACTCTGTCTCAAAAAAAAAAAAAATCTTTTAAGAGTTTTAAGATAATTTTATGTTTTTTCATCACAGCAGCCTCTACACACATTTGAAGAACAACAGGGCACAGACCTGCAAAGGCCACAGTGGCTAGTGTGCAGTCTACAGGTGATGCTTGGTCTACCTATGAATTCCCAGGATGCCCCCGGGCTGAGGGACACTGTGCCAGGGAAGAGAGGAAAGAGGAGGTTAGAGAATCACCCCAGCGTGTTGCTGGGCCCTAAGTTAGAAGAAGCCAGGCTGAGCTCAGTTCCACACCCCCCAACTTGAGCTCGCACACACTGTCCCACCAAGGTGTCTGACCCTGGCCCTCTGCCACCCCTGCCATGTGCTTAGCCCCTAACAGCTGGGGTGGCTTGTGCTTAGGGAGGGGTGGGGGACAGGCCAGCAGGGGTTAGGAGAGGGATAAGACAGCCGAGTAGGGAGGAAGAAAGGAATACAGCACTGCCCAAAGCGGGGCCAGTGGACCAGCAGCATCGGCATCTCCGGGGAAGTGGTTGGGAATTCAAGTTCTCAGCCCCCACCTAGACCTACTGAATCAACGCAGCAGGCGCGAGGCTGGCCTCACGCACTGTGTGTTTTAACAGGCCCACCAGGCGATGCTTAGGAGCTAAAGTTGAGAACCAGTGCTGCAGAGGGCAGAAGGTTGGTGGAAAGTGCTCTAGGCTGAACGGGTGACAACAGGCGAGTCCTCCATCCAGCCACCCAGTCTATTGCCACCTCCTCCATGTCACCCGAGAGATTTTCGTGTAAGCCTTTGTGACAGAAATGTGCTAAGATGGAAATGACCTGGCTCCCTCGGGCCAACCCCTCTGTCTTCTCTCCCTGGTCTCTGTCTGGCCTCTCGTTCTGGGTGGGCGGAGAACACCCCCCTCAGCACAGCCCGAGTGTGTGAGGGGGGGAGACGTGTCTCGGGAGGGGTGTCAGGCAAGGCTTTCTGGCAGACCCAGCTGTCCCTTCCAATCCACACCCCCTTCCACCTCCCTCACCACAAGCACGCCCAGCAGCTGCAGGAACCACCCAGCCTGGCCCAACGTTAGCCCCGTGTCCCCAAGCTCAGTGGAAGTGGAGTTCAACCTGTTCTTCCATGACAGCCCCTCCCAGACCTCCCCAAGGGACCCAGACCCACCACAGCCTGCACCAGGACACCTCCTGAACCCTTCTCGCCCTCCCCGCAAGTCTCCCCTTCTAGAGAATTTCGGGAAAAGCTGCTGAAAGGCAGGTCCTCTCCCCAGAACCCCCACCAAACACCACCCCACGCTGTGGGTGGGATCTCCTCTCCACACAGGCCAAGCAGCTGGCTGGACCACCTGCCTCAGGAGAGGCCAAATGGAAGGCCAGAGGAAGGGCAGCGGTGGGGAGGCCCTGAGGGAGAGGAAGCAGGGGTGAAAGGGCCAGGCCAGGAAGTCCAGGATGCTAGAGCTGGAAGGATCTGAGGGAACAGCTAGAGCAGCCTTGACATTTTACAAGCTCCGAGAGGTTGTCTCTTGCCCAGTGTCACACAGCAAACTGGTGTCAGAGCCCAGCACAACCTGATCTTCCAGTCCAATATGCTCTTCCCACAGCCCGCCCCCAGGGAGCAGTAGTCGGGGGGCTCTGTGCAGAGAAAAGTGCCCCCCATAACCTGCTGTAGTCCCCTCTATTACCCGGGGCCTTTCTCCAGGGAGCTTCCTTTAGTTAACTCCCCCCTTCTTCTCCCCTGTCACTCACTCCACTACTCCCGACTGCCTGTGACTCGGTTTATGAGTTCACCTCATATCCACTCTACTGAGTGTGTGTGTGCGCGCGCATGTGTGTGTCCTGCCTCCACCATCAGACCAGGGGATAGCCCAAGGACAGAGGGCATGTCTCTACAATCACACTAGGTGTTCCTGGAGGACAAACAAGGTCCCCCTTCCTTTAGAATAGGAGATTCCTGGGGGCAGGGGTCGTCTTCTCTATTAGACTGGGGTCCCTAAAGGCAGGAACTGAGCTCCCAGAATTGTGCATGTCTCCCTCTCACCTCCACAGTTCTCTTCAGCTGAGACGGCCCTGGTGTTAGACCTCAAGAGCAGGATGGCCCCTCGACAAGGAGTCCCCAGTTCAGAGGCTCTCTATGCCTGCAATGGCTGGTGGCATTGGAAGCCACTGAGGCTATCACCTTTGGACATGACTTAGGGATTCTCGCACAGCTATTCCCATTCCTTGCCCATCCCAAGATTTCAGTTTTTCATCTCAGTAACTACCAGCCTTGGTTTTCTGTGGTTCCTGTCCCTCCAGCCCTCCTGGGAAAGTTCCTAAAATTTTAAAGGGAACTCATTGTACCTAAGTGGACTCTCTGAACCAAGGGAGTCTTGTGGACATAAGGGGTCAGAGGGGAGCTTTCTGCCTCCCCTTGGCCAAGGCCTCTGGGGAAGGCTAAGGCAGATGACCACCCCTCCAAAGCCACCCGTGGTCTGTGCCCCACATGCGCCTTCTCTCCCATGCGCTCCTGCCCCAGCCCTCACCGTCTCCCACTAAGAGCTGGGACTGCTGTTCAGCAAAGGCCGTCAAAGCCAACCTTCTCTCTGAGGAACTGGCCATGGAGCCTTCCTCCTGTTTTCCAAACAGGGCACTGGAACTTTTGTCATAGCTCCCAACCTTCCCACGTCCTAGTAGAGTCCTTTCTGGAACCTTTCTGGTATCATCACCGGAGCCTCTAACAGCCCCAGCTGGAGATGTGTCAGGGTCTGAGTGAGGGCAGTAAGTAACAGAGACCTCAGCTCTGTCCCAGAGGACCCAGCCGCAGCTGCCTCCCACACGGTGCTGGGCCTTACAGTGCACAGGGCGTCGTCACAGATGTCGCCCCGAGAACACATGCGTACCAGGCTGGTGAGCAGTGCTTCCTCTGCCACTCTCCGTGGCACTGGGTTAGAACACTAGCATGAGATACACAGGACAGACCATATTCCAATGCGCGGAGAAAGGAAGTAAGGCTCAGAGAAATTAAGGAATGGATCCAAGGCCCCACAGCTAGTGAGCCAGGCTGGAACGCCATGCCAGCCCTTTTTTTGGTTTCAGTGCCACCACCCTTTATACCACATCTTACAAGCTGTGTCAGCTTGGAACCAAACCCAGGCCCCTAGACTCCACCAGGAGCACTGTGCGTGGTTGAGCAGGTTGTACTCTACACAACCCCAGGAGGCACTCTTCATGTTGGAGTCTCGGTAGATGGCATCCCCTGCAGTTGTTGCAGGACATGGCCCTCACAGCTGCATGCGGAGGCCCTGCCTCCACCCTCACTCCTCAGCCCTGCTTGCGCACCCATTCACCCACTTAGGGCAACAGGAATCCCTGCCCTCCTTCTCCTCTTCCTCCACTCCCTAGGGAGCCAGGCAGCAGGAGGTCTCGAAGTCAAGGTGAGGATCCCCGAGAAGTATACAGCCTCCCTGCAAGGACCACTGCCTCCCCAGGTAGGAGCCCTTTCTGTCAAACCTCGCCATACTCCCAGAGCCCCTCACTGTGCCACACCCGCCCGCACGCTCATGCCCCCACATATGTGGGTGCACACACACGTGCACCATGCGAGCGAGGGGCCGGGCCCCAGATCGCCAAGCTCCTGTCTGAGACTCCACCAAGCAGGGGGCTGAGGGCTGGGGTCTGGCCTCCCTTAGCAGAGCCCCCTCCCCCTCCACTCGTGTGCAGGGCCCTGGCCCCTCCTGGGGAACAAGGCTGGGATTAATAAGCGCCCGGCTCCCTCCCCTAATGGGCTCCAGCTGCACAAACATTCCCAGAATTCAGAGCCGGCTCTGTCTGGGGCGGCCCAGGCCTCAGCCCCAGCATTCCTGGCCCCCTCCCCCCAGGCCTGGGACAGCTGCTCCGGAACTTTGGCAACTGGCTGGGGATCGAATCCCAATTCAGCTTTTCCAGAGGTGGGGGGCAGTGGAATGGCTGGGGCTGGGGGTGGGGCAGGAGGAGAGGAGAGGGGAAGAGGTGAACAAATTCTGAAGGGACATCTCAGTTCCTGCCCTACCTGCCCTTCCCCCAACTGCTCTCTGCAGGCCCACCCTTCCCCCAACACTGCTCACACTCCCAGCAGTAGGTGCCAGGGGCCCAGCTCCTTCTTGCCTAATTTGTCTCACCAGGCAGTGCCCTTAGCTGGCAATGCCCAGGAGGAGGTAACCCGGCAGGGCTGGGAGAGAAGTTGAGCATCCCCCCTTGTGCTTTAAGAGATCCCGCTGTGTCTCTGATGGACTCTGGCCTGGCAGGAGCTTAGTTCAAACAGATTCTTATCTAAAGAGGGGAAGGGTGGCAAAGGGAGCAGGAAGAAGGAAAGTGAGGTTTCACCTTATCCCATTATCCACCCAGGGAGTGACATTTAGGGTCCCAGTGGTCAGAGTCCTAAGTGGGACAAAGATGTGCCTGTGCTGATGGTGGCTCTGAACCCGTCTTCTCTTTCCCACCCCTGGATCCTGGGCCAGAGGGGTCATTCAGCTGTCCTGGACCTGTGGCTCCCAGTTATGCCAGCTGCGGACACCAAGGGCCGCGGCCAGGTACAGAGTCCTTTAACCAACCTGTATTGGTGCCAGGGCCCACCTGAGTGGGGGGACTCGTTGAGAGCACACCCCCTGATGGAGGTACGTGTGACTCTACGTGTGTGTGTGTGTGTGTGTGTGTGTGTGTGTGTGTGTCTTGGGAGCCAAACCAAAGCAGCCCCTGCTTGGTGGTGTTTGGAAGCGGATGAGTGTGTGCGCCCACGCGCATGGGCCAGTGTTCAGAGATGCTGTAAGTTCCACCCTCAGAACAGCTGCCTGCTGGCCACCCCTCCCCTGAGTTAGAGTCTCCCCACCAAGGGGCAAGTGCCAGAGAGAAGCTGAAAAGAGAAAGAGAGCGCAAAAGGAGGTCAGGGAGGTGAGAGCCCTGCAGGAGGCTCTGTGGGCAGCAGAGGGCACCACCTTGGCAGTCAAGACATCAGGGCATGTGGATTCTGGCCTCAGCTCTGCCATGGACCAGCTGGAACCTTTGGACACATCACTTCCTTAACCTGGGCCTCAGTTTCCTTCCCTTGAATATGAAAAAGTTGGGGAAGAGTCTCTTCTGAGTCCCTTCTTGGATTCCACTGTGACAAGAGCTGGGTTGGCGGACTCAGGGAGGAGGCTCCATCCACTCAAAGCCACAGGAAATAGGGCTCTGGAGGGGCCACCATTCCTGTCCCCACCTAAAGCCCTTCAGTTTCTCCATTTCTGCAAAGGAGAAGGTCTCACCTCCCCCTCTGGTCCCGTAGCTTGGGTGGAGATATAAATTAGTGACGAGAGTGCAGTCCCCACGCAACCGGGACTGCATGGAGGGTCCCCAGCTCTCTCTGGCCTGGGAGGGGAAATTCAGAGAAAGGGCTATGGTTCCTGTTCTGGGGAGCCCCAGGTTGCAGAGAGGCCAAGTGCACCACACCGCGGAGACAGATGAGGCAGATTATCCCGGCTGGCTGAGCTGCTGGCGGCAGCCCTGGGTTAGGAGAGAAGAGGGTCACTGAGTCAAAGAGCAAGGGGCCCCTCGCCCTCCACCCTCTCTCCCTCATGTACACAGCAAACACGCCCCTCCTCAGGCCTGTGCTGGGGAATGCAGACAGACCTCTCCAGGTCTTGGTCCCCATCAATCACACTGCCCATGCATGTCACATCACCTGCTTCCTGGCGGAGTCACAGAGGGGATGGGGCTCTCATGGTGTGTTAGCCCTTTAACTCGTCACTAATTTATATCTCCGCCCAGGCTATAGGACCAGAGGGTGAAGTGAGACCTTCTCCTTTGCAGAAATGGAGAAACTGAAGGGCTTTAGGTGGGGACCTAAAGGAATCAGACCCCATTTAGGACTCTACTGAGGAAGCCTCATCTGGCCATCCATCTGGCATTTAGTGAACAGCTACTCTGTATCTAGCTCTGTGTTGGAAACTGAGGAACACAAAGAAATTACATATTCCCCAGGTCTATGAAGCCAGAAAAAAAAAATTCCTTCCCAAAACCAAAGGTGGCTTGGAACCAACCCTAAACTGACCCAAGGAAACAGAGTAATCAACATGCAACTGTAGTTGGAGCTGTTTATGTGGGCACCCGAGAGAAAACACACCACACACCTGAACCTCCTAACGGAAGCTCTGGGCTACTAAGCTGTGGATGTTTGGCAGGGACACTTCTGAAAAGAAGAAAGCAGACGACTATGGTTTTGGAACTCTAAGGTGTGGATGGGCAAGAAACTGAATGCACGGTCTCTTCGCTTCCTCCCCCTCTCCCTCCCCCTTTCGCTTACCTATTGAGTAATAAGCCACCCCAAAACTGAGTGGTGTAAAACAACAGCACACAGTTCTGCAATTTCAGCAGTGTTCACTGCGCACAGCTTGCCTCAGCTCCACACGGTGTTGGCTGGTTCCGGCGCATTCAAGATGGCTTCACTAACACGTCTGGCACCTCCACTGGGGGTAGGGGGCCTCTCTCTTTCCCTTCGTAGTCTCCCATCTTCCAGGGCTTCTCTCTCCTCCCGGGTGGTAGGACTTCTTTACATGGTGACTGGCTTCCAAGAAGGCAAAAGTAGAAGCTGCCAGGTCACTTAAAGACCTAGACCTGAACTTTCAGGGCATCCGTGTTGCTGCATATTATTGGTCACAGCGAGTCACAGGCCACCCTGACTCAAGGAGAGGGAAAGCAGACCAAGGAGCTGCGTGTGCGGGTGAGGGAAGGGCATCGCTGGCTGCCCTCTTTGCAGCCCAGCTCCCCTGTTGTTTCTGTTTGGCTCACCAACAGGCACTGTCCTCCCTGGGTGTCATCCTTAACTTCCTTTCTCATACCCCGTGTCTAATCCGTCCCCAAGTGCTGTTATTCATGTGTCCTCGATGCCTCTGAAATCATTTGCATAGTCACTATTACTCTCCCCTCTTACCTGGAAAGCGCAATGGCTTCCTGGAAGTGTCCCATTTCCACTCTTGTTTCATGCCGTGTTGCTTTCCCCCTTGCAGCCACAGTGAGCACTGGAAACCCACACCTGCAGGGAACTGGGTGGCCCAGGGACGGCAGAGACGGGGGGGACTCGTGCTTCAGTATGTGCCCTTTTGTACCAAGTGTGTACCTTTCCAAAAACTAACATGCCTTTTAAAATTTGACTCAGATTCAGCTGGGTGTGGGGGGAGAGGGGGAGCAAGGGCAACATACGCAACCTAAATATCTGTACCCCCGTGATATGCTGAAATAATAAAAAAAAAAAATTCAGCTGGGTGTGGTGGCACACACCTGCAGTCCCAGCTACTGAGGAGGCTGAGGCGGGAGGGTCCCCGGAGCCCAGGAGTTCAAGGCCAGCCTGGGCAACATAGTGAGAGCCCATCTCTTAAAAAAAAAATTGACTCAAATCAAATTTAATAATAAATAAACCAAATCTTCATTATGTCACTCCTCTACTGAAAACTCCTCTGTGAGGGCCCGTGGCTCCCCGGGTAAAGTCTGGACTCCTTAATGGAGCTGAGGAGGCCCTTCACGATCTGCCCCGCGGGCGCTCGCTCTTCCCAACTCTGCACTCTGAGTCCCAGTCAAGTGGAATTTCTTTGAACTTCTTGCAGTTCCTCGAAAGCATCATTTTCGCTCTCGCTTTGCAGCTTTTGCACAGGTGACTGCTCACAACACTTCATCCCTCAGCTCTCAGCTTACTTATCGTTTCCTCCAGGAAGTCTTCTGTGGTCCCTAAATTGGGGTTTGATGCCTCTTCCACAAATTCCCATAGTGCCCTTGACCTTTCTAGCATTGTGCTCATCACGTTCTAGTGTCATTGCCTGGTTCTTCCCCCGTCCCTCCCACCAGAGCATACACTTCCAACAGGGCAGGCACCAAGGCAACACTGCTCACTGCTGTTTCCCTATCACCTGTGCAAAGGTACTGACTACACACAGAGGAAAGGAAAAAAGGGAGAAGGGGAAGAAAGGAAGAAGGGGAAGAAAGGGAGAAGGGGAAGAAAAAAGAAGGTAAGTTGGTTTAAAAGCTGCAGCAGCTCAGAAAACTAATCTTTAAGCATGAAGGGGAGAGTTTTACTGTAAGAAATTATGTGACCAGGCCCAATTCAACCACGTGGATGAATCTCATAGACATTAGATACAAAAGAGGACATATTATATGATTCCTTTTCTAGAAGTTCTATAATAGGCAAAATTAATAATAATAGAAGTCAGAATAGTGATTACCTCTAGTGTAGGACCCACTGGAAGGTGGCAGGAAGAAAATGTCCTGTATCTTGAGTTAGGTAGTGTTTACATGAGTATAGACACATGAAAAAATTCCTGAAACTGTACTTAAAATGAATTTTACTCTATGTTATATCTCAAGAAAGTAGAAAAAAAGGAAGGAAAGAAGGAAGGAAAGGACAAAGAAAGGAAAAGAATAAGATTATGTGACGAGAAATTCAAGTCAACTGCCTATGCCTAGTTGGAGAACAGTGATAAGGCAGTTACAATCTAGAACCAAGGCATGGAACTGGGATCCAGGCAGAAAAACCCATGTATGTGTGTTTGTGTGTACACAAGCGTGCAGGCAAATGAGTGAGGAAGCTGGTTTATAGTGAAAGGAAGAAAGCTATGCAAAAAAATTGCCCCTCCATTCTTTATGCATCTACCTATTTCCTCCTGAAAGCTCCCACTGGTTTTTCTGTAATTATAGCATAAAGTCCAGTCTCCTTGACTTTGCATTAAAGCATTCCACTACCTGCCCCCCCCCACCTGCCCTTCCAGATTTATCTTCGTTGAACTCATGCCCTCTCTCCCCCCTCCACCATACCATGCATGCTTCCAGGTACTCTTTACCTGTATAGGTGTCCCAGTCCACAGAGAGATCAGCTATCAGTGCTCTTTGCTTATGGGACACCTGCTACCATTATGGACTACCTGCTCCTTCGCCTTTCTTTTCATGGCCCTTTGCTCATAGCCACATAGCATGTAACTTGCCCTCTTGTAGATCACATCTATTTGTGTATGTTTCTGTCCCCTGTCTATAACGCAAGAACTCCAGAAGGCAGGGCTGATGTCAGTGCCCAAACCTACAGCTCTAGCTCCCAACTCTTGTCTGCATTGGAACCATATTTCCAACTACCTACTGCACATCTTTCTCAAAGTAAATGTGTTCACAGTTGAGCTCATTATAGAAAACCCAGAAATAAACCCTCACATATACGGTCAAATGATTTTTGACAAGGGTGCCAAGACCATTCATGGGGAAAGGATAGTATTTTCAAAAAGTGGTGCTGGGAAAATTGGATAGCCATGCACACAAAAGAATGAAGTTGAGCCGGGCATGGTGGCTCATCCCTATAGTCGCAGCTACTCAAGAGGTTGAGGCAGAAAGATAGCTTGAGCCCAGGAGTTCAAGACCAGCCTGGGAAATACCGTGAGACACTGTATTATAAAAAAAAAAAAAAAAAATGAAAGCTAATTTAAAAAAAAAAAAGAAAATAGCAAATATTAGTGTTGGTGGGGATGTAGAGAAATTGGAATCCTTGTGTACTGTTGGTAGGCATGTAAAATGGTATGGCTGCTATAGAAAACAGTATGGCAGTTCCTAAAAAAAAAGGTTTTTTTTAATTATTAGTATATCAAGCTGACGACAGTGGCTCGTGCCTATAGTCCCAGCCATTCAGGAGTCTGAGGCAGGAGGATCACTTGAGCTCAGGAGTTTAGGGGTGTAGTACACTATGATCGTGCCTGTGAATAGCCACTGCACTCCGGCCTGGGCAAGACCCCGTCTCTAAAAAGAAAGAAAAAATATATATATATATGATCCAGCAATTCTGTTTCTGGATATGTACCGAAAAGAATTGAAAGCAGGGTCTCTAAGAGACATTTGCATACCCGTGTTCATAGCAGCATTATTCACAGTAGCTAAAACATTAAAGCAACCCAAATGTCAGATGGATGAATGAATAAACAAAATATACATACAATGGAATATTATTCAGCCTTAAAAAAGAAGAAAATTCTGGCCAAGTGTGGTGGTTCACACCTGTAATCCTAGCACTTTGGGAGGCTAAGGTGGGAAGATTGCTTGAGGCCAGGAGTTCAAGACCAACCTGAGCAACAGAGTAAGACCCCATATCTACAAAAACTAGAAAAATTAGCCAGGTATGATGGCACACACCTGTAATCCCAGCTATTAGGGAAGCTGAGGCAGGAGGATCATTTGAGCCCAGGACTTTGAGGTTGCAGTGAGCTATGATGATACCACTGCACTCTAGCTTAGGCAATAATGAAAGACCCTGAGCTCAAGGGACGATAGTTCTTAACAAATGCTGGTTGATCTAATGATTGAATGAGCAACTATTGCTCCCAGATTCAGCAACTATTTCTCCTCCATGGCTCCGCACTATCCAACTCTACCCCAACTCCCTGGGCCCCTATGAGAAGGAGCAAGGGTTTCAAAGGCCATGGTAGAAAGTTAGGGCTGGATTCTTGAGGAGTCAAGAATCTGCAGAGTCTCTGGAAACAGGAAAGGACACAGTGCTGCAGAGGTGTGGCCAGCAGACCCCCAGGCCCTCACACCCATAGTGGGAAAAACCAGAGAATTCTGCAAGGTTTTTCCATTTGGCGGGAGGATGTCTTAAAGTCTTCGTGCCTCAACTGAAATAATCTGTAAACAGTGGGTTAAGTGTTAGGATCTGCCCCAGCATCTTCCCAGAAGAAATGATTCTGGCTGCTGAGGTGGGGGCAGATGCATGAGAAAAGAGGACTCCCAGATCAGCGCTCCTCACACTTGAATGTGCAAACAGATCTCCTGGAAATCTTTTTAAAATGGAACTTCTGATTGAGAAGATAGGAGGTCAGACCCAAAAAGATCCTGCTTTTCTAACAAGCTCCCGGATGATGGCACTGTTGGAAGGGTGAAGGGTGGGGCCCCGAAGGCAGTTGGAATCACACTTTGAGCAGCAAAGACCTAGAAAACTAGCATTATGATCCAGACACTGAGGTCTCAGGCCTTAAAGAGAAGCTGCCATCAGCAACATCAGAAAAATGTTCAGGAGATGATGATGCAGGAGACAATATAGTATAAAGCCAGCTGGACAAATATGTGGCATGCTTGCCAACCCTTACATTCTTTGAGTCTATGACCATGGCAGACATCACTAGTAGATGTCAGCACTATCTCCCACGAAACAAAGAGGATGTCTCATAATCCATCTCGACACAATACTCCAGGCAGCCACCCAATTAATTACAGTTGGCATGAGAAATAACCCCATTTGCTATTTCTGGTATTGTGGTTAAGAGTCTGTCTTTGCTCCGCTCTGGCTAGTTTGATGCCCTTAAAACAGTGGTTTCCATAAACTTCAGTTATTTTAATATGCTGTAATTTGATGGCCAGGCACGGTGGTTCACACCTATAATTGCAGCATTCTGGGAGGCCAAGGTGGGAGTATATCTTGAGCCCAGGTGTTCGAAGTTACAGTGAGTTATGATTGTGCCACTGCTCTTCAGGCTGGACAATAGTGCAAGACCCCATCTCTTAAAAAAAATAGCCTTCATTAAATGGATATTTTGAATATTAAATGATATTATGAATGTTGAGTGTCTTGGCACATAGAGAAGTACAGTGACATAGCTCTCTTGAGCTATGTTACAACTTAGACAACTGATAATAATAAAAATGATTCTTGTCCATAGAAATGTATATTGTCTCCTGGAGATGCAGTTGTGGTTTTTGCCCAATTTGTCATCTATTAAGCAAATTTACTTAATCATTCTTGATGACCTAGATATGTCTCTGTTCTTTGAATTGTCCTTTGAACTGGTTGTAACACCTTACTGGTTCCTTCATTAATTAATGAGTTACAGGCCAGAGTGCAATGTCGAGAATTCCTGGGCCCAAGGGATCCTCTTGTCTCAGCCTCTGGAGTAGCTGGGACTACAAGTACGGGCTGCCAAGCCCAGGGATTTTTTGTTCGTTTGTTTGGTTGGGTTTTTTTTTGTAGGAAGCCAGTCTCGCTGTATTGCCCAGGCTGGTCTCAAACTCCTGGCCTCAAGGGATCCTCCTTCCTCGGCCTCCCAAAGCACTGTGATTACAGGCATGAGCCAGAAAAAAACGTTAACATTCCCATTAGCAGTGAAGATTGGACAGGAGGATTCTAGGACCCTCTGTCCTGGACAAGCTTTTCCACATGCTCCAAACACCGTTACATATGTCAGGTTTATAAGGGATTGTCCCCAATTTCATTGCTTGTTGTCCTCTATCCAAATAGATACATAATGACTACATTTGTGCTAGACACATCTTCAAACACTTACATGAGCTTATTTAACAAAACATATAACAAATTCACAAGTACCCCACCTCGTATTTATCCAACCATTCATTCATTAGACAAACTAGATAGTAAGCTGCAGGTGCGCAGGGACTCAGTTTGTGCCCCTTTAGAGCTTAGCAAGTGCCTAACTCATGGTAAGTACTATGTACACATCCACCTTGTGAAAAACATGAATGAATAAGCGTAACTAGCATGTATTAAGCTCTTACTATGTGCCAAGCACTGTTTTAAACACTTTACTTCAGTTAGTTTCTTGAATCCGCATACCACTTGCAAGGTAAGTACAATTACTATCTCCATGTACAGGTAATACACAGAGAAGTTTATTAAATTACTCAAAGTCAGCTGCTAGCAAGTGACTGAGGCAGGATTCAAGCCCTGGTAGCCTGGCTCCAGAGCCTGTGACTTTGGGTACCCACCTAGCCAGGGATCTTGCTGGATTCTGAGATACAGAGATAAAAGACACCAAACACAGACCCTCCTCAAGCAGGTCACACTCAAGAAAGGAGACAAATAACTAACAATCACATCCTGTGCTCTGACAAGTGAGAACACAGTGCTGGGGACAGAGGGTGTCAGAGGACTGGCCAGGGGGTCTGGCTGTCTGCAGAGGGGCCATCTGGCCGGAGGTAAGTTCCAAAGCACTGGTAGTTAAAGTCCACAACAGAGGAAGGGAAGGGTATTCGAGCCACAGGAACAGCGTGTACAAAGCCACGAAGCATGGTTGGTCTGAGAACCTTAGAGTTCCAAGGCCAGAGCACAGGTGTCCAGGGAAGAATGGTGGGACATGAGACTGGGGAGGTAAGAGCCAGATCCTGAAAAGCTTCGTGTGCAGAGGGAGGAAGGGAGTGTGGATGCCCCGTGGGAGCCTCCTGGGATTGTAAGCAAGGGAGTTATGGGCTCAGACCCCACACTCTGCCCTCCCTGAGAACACTAAACCCAGTACACAGAATTCCCTACAAGCCATATCCCACCCCAGAAAGTGTTCTGGGAGGCCTAGGCAGGAGGGAAATGTTACTGGAGTGTGGGGCACACCCAGTGCCACCTGGCAGCAGTGGCTGGGAATCCTCTCCCCAGCCCTCCCGCTGCAATTTCTGCAGTCGCCCCCCAACCTGTCAGCTCAGGCACATTTCCTCCTGTCACAACCCCCATGAGGCCAGAGATAAGAACGTCCCCTCCCTCGCCCCCCACTTCCATCTGAAGCAGCTGCGGAGCCTGGCACACCCCAGGCCCCAGTTAGAGGAGGGAGAGTGGGGAGACAGACGGGGGGGGGGGGGGGGGGGGGGGGCGGGGGGGGGGGGGGGGGGGGCGGGCGAGCTTCCTGGGGGGTCGTGGCTCTGGGCTGTACCCTCCCCTCCCATAGGGCTGAGGCTGGTGATTAGTCGGGTTAATTATATCCAAGCCATTTCCGATTGGCATAAGCCCACCCACCCACAGAGCCTGCCCAGAATGCGGGCAGGCTTGGCCCAGGGTCAGGCTGCTGCGGCACCCCCCACTCTGGGAGGGATCCTGTCCCCATGATAGCCAAACAGAGGCTGGCTGTCCTCCCCCTCCTAGCCCTCTTCCTCTCCCCCCTCCCAGGTCTCTTTCTCATCACTTTCAACCCCCATCCCCCATTTTTGCTCGTCCCCATACAAATCCCTTTCGCCCCGCCTCCTCCCCCAGGTTTGGAATGAAATCATGGGGCTCTGAGTTCCGCACTAGGCCCCAACATAAACACTCTGATTGGGGCTAATTATAAGGGCCAGGTTGGGAGGCTGGAGCCTTTAGAAAGCTTTGGCTTTCAAACAAAGGGCCCAGGGCTCAGCCTCCAGCCCAGGCAGGCTCCTTTCCAGGCTCCATGGGAATCAGGAGGGGTCCCAGGGGTAGGCAGTCCTCTCTAAACCCAGTGAGTGGTCTATGGGCCTCTTCCATGTCCCAAGTCCCATCTTGTCCTTTCTCCGTTGCTTTCGTTCGCCTCAGCCCTTCCAGGCTCAAACCCTGGGGCCTTCCCAGATGGCTTCGGGGAGCCACAAGTCTGCAGTGGAAGGCAAGGCAGCTGGGGAGGGGCTCTCAGACTGCGAGGGGCTGGGGCAGGCGGAGGCGCAGGGGAAGCCAGCTGTGACAGCCCCGGCCCTAATTAGCCAGCTTCAAAGCTGGCTGGAGAGAGAGCCCGCCGGCATGTGTGCCCTGCTCACTCAGGCGAGTAAGACATTTCTGTCCTAATCAGGGGAGAGAGAGGGAGAAAAACACTGCCCACCACCACCCTGAGGAGCCGCTAGACACTGGGCTGACACCCACAGTCAGGTAGAAAAACTGGGAGCACAGGAAATCATTCTATTCAAACTACCCGTAATAACAGGTTAAAAAAGCCCTCAAGAAATGCACATCCTTTGAGTCAGTGATTCTATTTTTAGAAATTTATCCTAAGTAATTACAAAAGTGCTACACTTTATTGAACTTCCACTAAGCGCTAGTTCTATACATGCATCATCCGATCTAATCCACGCAACCACCTTGCCAGATGGGTACTATCGCCTTTTTATATGAGGACACTGGGACTCAGAGGTTAGGAAACTTCCGCACGCAAGTGCTCAAGGCTGCTACGGCAGTGAGCAGAGCCAAAGCACGCCGAAGCCTGTTTCCCATACATGGTCTGTCTCTCTATACGTCCTTCTCCTTTTTACCCTAACTACGAAAGTATTACACATTCGTATTCTACTCTGCTGCATTCCGATTGTTACATGAGTGAGGGGCAGGAGTGGATTGAGTGAATAATCTGGTTTGGGGATGCTCCTGATTTTGTAGGCCCAAAGGTTTTTCCCTCCTTATCCCCTTTCTGTAGCAGAAATGATTGAAGACTGGGGATGTTGAAATCTGGGAAGGTACAGGCTGTCCCTTGCAGAAGTGGAGACAGGCAGCAATCAGGACTGGGAAATGTCTAGACCAGGGGCTGGAAAACTAGATTGGGCGTGGGAGGAGGGAAGGGAGAGGGTATGGACTGATGATCCAGAAAACTCCTAAAGTTACACAAAATACTGTGTGCTCATGTGAATCTGGCCATTTTTTTTTTCAGGAAGAGGTCCAAAGAATTTTCATATTCTCGGTGGCCCCTAGAAGGTTAAGATTCATTTAGAGGTGAGGAGGGTGACCTAGAGGAGGAAGGGACCCAGGTACAGAGAACAGCGAAATTGCAGAAGGGGCCGGGCGCGGTGGCTCACGCCTGTAATCCTAGCACTCTGGGAGGCCGAGGCGGGCGGATTGTTTGAGCTCAGGAGTTCAAAACCAGCCTGAGCAAGAGCGAGACCCTGTCTCTACCAAAAATAGAAGAAATTAATTGGACAGCTAAAAATATATAGAAAAAATTAGCTGGGCATGGTGGCGCATGCCTGTAGTCCCAGCTACTCGGGAGGCTGAGGCAGTAGGATTGCTTGAGCCCAGGAGTGTGAGTTTGCTGTGAGCTAGGCTGACGCCATGGCACTCACTCTAGCCAGGGCAACAAAGTGAAACTCTGTCTCAAAAAAAAAAAAAAAGAAATTGCAGAAGGGAGGACTCGCCTCCCTAGGCATGTGCCCCTGGCACCTGGACAGCCTCTCCCCACTTTCAGAATCCAGCCCAGATCAGGAGCTCCAACATTCCCCTGGAGAGGTTTCTGGAATAATCCAGAAGTCTGGCAGCTCCGGACCCTAGTGAGCAGAACACAATCCTCACTCTTAGGGGAGAAGAATTTTGTCTTGGAAAACATTAGTGGCCTTTTCAGGGGCTAGCTCTTAAAGGATCCTCTTGAAGGGCAAACAGTCTGTAACTAGTGGAAAAGATTTCAAGAGGAAAGTTTGATCACAGGAGAAGTAGTCTCCAGGAGAAATGCCCCCCTCCCTCCGCCCAGGACCTCAAGAACCAGCAGTGTTGCTCCTTTGTGGGACAGGGTGAGGGCGGGAGAGCAGGTAGAAATAGGTTGCAGCCTGAGACCTGCCCCAAGCACAGGCGCCTCAGGTGAGGGAATTTTCTTCTTGGCCCTGACCCTCCACCAAACACAAAGCCTCACTCTTCCAGAGGGACCAACCCACTTACAATGTGGAAACCCTTTCCCACCCATAGGGCAACCTAGAAATCCGCACAAGCAGACCTCCAAGCCTGTTTTTGACTGGGTTTTTCTGAACAGCGTGGAGACACCCTCTCCTGGAGTGGCAATGAGCTCAGGTGATTTATCTCTGGAGCTCCCTACAGGACATATTCTCCCCACTAGCCTAAATTCCCCCACTGTGGTCTAAAGCTTCCCTTCTTCTAAGAGTTGTTTCATTAAAGGAATGGAGGCTGGGTGTAGGGGGGAGTGTTCCTCCACAACCTCCTGTAGGGTAATTCAGTCCCTGGCTACCCCCTGGAAGAAGGGGAGGGATCTATGAAACCTATTCTTTCCCAAAGAGGCAATTACCTTATAATCTATCCTCCTCCCTAGTCATAAAACCTATTCTGTGTGTCTCAGGCCCTCTTCCCCTGTGGTGGCAGGAGACTTTGAGGTGGGGGTTGCTAGTCCACCACCAGTGTGAGGGCCCAGGACAAAAGTACCCAAAGCATGCACAGAGAGCTAACATCCTGGAGGGGCTTAGAGGTGCAAGAGACTCTCCCCAAATCTTGCACAGAGACCAGCGCTCTTCTTTCCACTGGGCTCAATCCCAGGCACTAGAAAACCCTAATGGATTCAGCGGCTTTCGCCATTATTACCTGCAGAGGCTCACAATTTGTTTGTAATTTAACTCTTTCCTGCAGCCCTGGTGGGGTTCCTTTAGAATCTTGCAACAAATGGAGCTGGGGTGGTGACACCTCTCCCTGCCTGCTGCTTTGATAGTTGAGGTAAACTTATGTTGAGATTTCACACTCATCATCATTTAATAAAAAAACGAGGTTTAAGTAGCCACCAACACAAATGATTCGGTGGGGGACGGGTATTATATATTTTGGGATGGGGGCTCTGCTGAAATCCCTAGGCTTCATACAATACCAAACAGAGCCCCACATATGACTTCAATTACCAGCAAACATTTCCAGTTCCCCTCCCCCAACATAAACTAACACAAGCAAACACTTCGAAGTTAAGTGTTCTAACTTACTTTCTCTCTAGCTCCTAATACAGCCAACAAAGGACGGTAAGGCACCATTTTCTTCATAATTATTTAGCTAAAAAAGCAACCTCTGGGGCAGAGAACACTTTTCTCTGCTCCACCCCCAACTAACTAGGTAAGGAGGAGAAGGGAGGAGGTGGTGTGGTTTGGTTAAACTAATAAAATGTTACAACCCTGTTAAATACAATTAAAGGGCTAGATCTCTCTAAGATAATTAAATGCACTTTATTATTATGATTATTAGCTTTTAATTTGCACTATCAAAAAACAGGAGATGGTGAAAATTAAGTTATGTGGCATACTTGTCTTCAAATCAATGTTTTGGAATTAAAATTCTAAAATATTTCAAATAGTTGAGGGAAATGATGGGTGTTGGAAACTGGAATCCTCGAACCAGCAGATACTTTAGATTATACATCACTTCTCAGGCAGCTAACTTAAGAAAAGTCTTGACTTTAATTTGTGGGGGGTAGGGAGAAGATAAGAAACATCTGTTACAAACATTCTATCAATCTTGCGATATAGAAAGTCTTGTAGACACTCAACCCCACCCCACAGCCACAAAGAGCCTGTCCAGAGCCTTCTTCTAAAGCAAAGATACCCACCTTTTTTCTTTTTTTTCCTTCTGGACAAGTTTTAAAGAAACCAGTCTTTTGTCAAAGAAAAACTAAAAATCCCACCAACCCATCAGTCCCCTCCCTCCAACCCAACCCATTTTTATTGCTTTTTGAAAAAAAATAAGTGCCCAACAACAACAGAAACCCACACACAACCCACATACTGCTAACCTGAATGCCAGAGATTTTTGATTGGGGAGCCAGCAGACCGCAGGGAAAGAAGGGGAGAGGTGCAAGGAGATCTCAAACCCCCAAACTTTGCAAACAAATGTTCAAAAGCTAATGCTTCCCCTAAAAATGCAGGCGGTCAGGATCCCTACTCAAGGTAGTGTGCATGTTGGGTGTGTGGGGGGGGGGGTTGGTTTCAAAACATACTTCACAAAGCATTTTCTGCCCACTCTAAGCGCTTGGTGCAGCAGGTTGAAAAGAAAAATCGAGAGACAGGAGAAAGACCTTCCAGCCTGCAGGGCAGTGGGCCGCAGGTGAAGGCCGTTCCTCAGCCGATCTCTGCCCTCTCCCCACCAGCACACCATACCCCCCGCCGTTTTTTGTTTTTTTTCCACGTCTTCATCTCGGTTGGGAAGTTTCCAAAGATCGAGTGGATACAGGACAAGTGAGGAGATGAAGAAAGAGGGAAAGAGAAATAAAACAAAACAAAACGAACCAAATCTTGTTCAAAAATATCCAACAGCGTCCACAGGCCCAGCGTCTGTGAGGAGGCTCGCAAATTTGGCTTTTATACAAGTTGAATGGAACAAACTCCCAACTCCTCACAGCCACCAAAAACAGCGCTCAGGCTGGGTGCCGCTCCCAGCAGGCCCGGCCCTGCCGCACCACCCCAAAATTCCAACCAAGGACCGGCAGTTTTTCAAGGGCATTTAAGAAAGGACTGGAGCCTCCCCAACTCCCCCTTCACCCCCTCCCCGCCCCGCAGTCTTCAGCCCTGCAGCCCTAACCGCTATGGTTTTTTGTTTTGTTTCCTTTTTTCTTTTAAATAGAAAATGTATAATTAAATTTACAAAGACTATTTACAGTTTTAATTACAAACCTTGTGGGAGTGTTGGGCAGAGTTCTCTGTAAAAAGCAAACCTAAAAAAGAAATGGTTTCGATTGTTCTTTATTTAAAAAAATAAAATAAGGAGTCTGTAGGAGCCCCCCCCAGGACGAAGGAAAGCGCGGTGCCCGTCCGGGCCCGGGGCGCCCCTTACACGGTGGTCTCGCCGTGCCGGCTGTTGGTGAGACGGGTGTAGAACTTCCTCCATGAGTGCAGCGTCTTGCCCGACCAGATCCAGAAGCCCGACGTGATGCCCACGATGAGCGTCATGAGGTATTTGATCATGTAGACGGTAAAGTCGGGCGACATGCGCGGCGTGTAGTGCGCCGGGCACGGGATGGCCAGGCTCTTGCAGTGCTGGCTCACCCACGAGCGCTCCCAGTGCTCGCGGAAGGCCTGCTCGTAGAAGTAGCAGGCTATGACGATGGTGGCGGGCACGGTGTAGAGCACAGAGAAGACTCCGATGCGCACCATGAGCCGCTCCAGCTTCTCTGTCTTGGTGCCATCGTGCTTCATGATAGTGCGGATGCGGAAGAGCGACACGAAACCAGCCAGGAGGAAGGACGTGCCGATGAACAGGTACACGAAGAGCGGCGCCAGTACGAAGCCCCGCAGCGGGTCCAGGCTGTTGAGGCCCACGAAGCACACGCCACTCAGCAGGTCGCCGTCGATCTGGCCCATGGCCAGGATGGTGATGGTCTTGACGGCGGGCACGGCCCAGGCGGCCAGGTGGAAGTACTGCGAGTTGGCCTCGATGGCCTCGTGGCCCCACTTCATGCCGGCTGCCAGAAACCAGGTGAGCGACAGGATGACCCACCAGATGGAGCTAGCCATGCTGAAGAAATACAGCATCATGAAGAGGATGGTGCAGCCCTCCTTCTTGGTGCCCTGCACCACTGTGCGGTAACCGTCCTCGGAGAACCGCTCGTTGCACACCACGCGCTCCTGGAGCACGAAGCCGGCAATATAGGCCACCGACACCATCGTGTAGCAGCCCGACAGAAAAATGATAGGCCGCTCTGGGTAGCGGAAGCGCTGCATGTCCACCAAGTACGTGGTGACAGTAAAGAAGGTGGAGGCACAGCACAGCACCGACCAGGTGAGGATCCAGAGGCGCGCAAAACGTGTCTCCTCCTGCGAGAAGAACATGGAGCCGTCCGGCCGCGCCGGTTCACAGGGTGCTGCACAATCACGCTCACCCAGAAACTTGTAGCTGAGATAGGATGGCACTTTGAGGACGCGCGGGCAGTGGAACGGGTGTTCCAGCGTGGCGTAGCGCGGAGGCGCACCGCCGCCGCCCGGGCCACCCGGGGTGCCGCCAGCGCCGGGCTGCAGTCCCTGCGGCGGCGCGGTGGTGAGCAGCGCCGGAGCTCCGTCCTCGGAGTGGTTCTGGCCCACGCAGATCTGCTCGGCGCCGTGGCGCGGGAAGTGCTCGCAACGCAGGCGCTCGGGCCACTGGAAACCAAACTTGTTCATGAGCGCCTCGCAGCCCTGGCGTGCGCGCTCGCAGATGGAGCGGCACGGCGGGATGGCCTGTTCCAGCACCGTGCACACCGGTGCGTACATGGAGCACAGGAAGAAGCGCAGTTCGGGCGAGCACTGCACCTTTACCAGCGGATAGAACTGGTGCACCTCCAGGCCCGCGTCCTCCTGGTTTGTATGGCCCAGAAGGTTAGGCATGATGGTCTGGTTGTAGGCGATGTCCGTGCACAGCGGGATGGAGATGGGCTGGCAGAAGCCGTGGTCCGGGATGGAGATGCCCTTCTCCCCGTGGAACTGGGCCGGCCCGGCGGCGGGCAGCAGCAGCAGCGGCAGCAGCAGGCGGGGCAGGGCGCTGCGGGGCCGCATGCTGGCCGCCGCCCCCCACCCGGCTCCTGGGCGCCCCCCCGCCCCCGCCCCCAACCCCGAGACCGCGCGCCTTCCCCGCCGCCTCCCGCGCCTCTTAGCAAACTTTGCTCCCGGCCTCAGAGTTGGGGAGGCCGGGCGGGGGAGGGGGCGGCGCGCCTGCCCGCTAGCTCGCCGCGGTCCGACTGAGCCGCCCGACACACCGCGCGCCGCTGCTCTCTCTCCTCCTCTTCCTCCTCCTCTCGCCTCTCAGCTCCCCCTCTTCCCTCCCTTCTCCACCGAGCGACTCCTTTGTGCCTCCTCCAGCCCTCACCTCGGCCTCTAGGATCCCAATTAGTCGGTTTCAAGGGGGCCCCCGTTGGCGACCCCGCCCTCTCCTCAGCCCCCCAAAAAAGGGATCCTTGAAACCGCCCCGTCGAGCTCCAAGCACCATCCCAAAATGTGCTCTCGGCCAATCAGATTTAAACCCGAGGACCAGCCCCGAGGGCAGGATTGGTCCACCACAACATAATGAGATCAGAAACCAGATGCCAAGAAAACTTTCCCCCACCTCCTTTTGCTTTTTAAAGAGACAAGCTATAATTATAGTAAGGGCTGTTTGCCTAGCCCGGGATTTCTCCGGAGTCGCCGCGGCGAGATCCAGAAACACACATTCCCCAGAGCTGCGGTGGACCCAGGCTACTCGACCCTGATCACTCCTCTTCCGGGGGCCAAGGCGCTCTGCCGGGTAGGGGCTCTTTAAATCCTTGCCCCAGCCCCGGCTTCTCGAACCGCACCTATTCCAGTCCAATATTTCAAATCAAGTGAAAAATCTCAAGTTTAAAAATTTTTAAAAACCCCAAAGCCAAAAGACTTACAACCTAACAGTTTACAAAGACTTTTCTCTCCGCCCCTTCTCATGGAGCCCGGGACAAAAGTTTCAGTTCACTTTACACGTAGACCCCCTAGGAGTCCGCCTCTCCCCTCCCCCTACACGCACCCTTAAACAACCCTCTGAAAAAAATGGGAGCCTGTCTCTTTAAGAGGCTCTTAAAGGGACCTGGACTCCCTGGCGTAATTGCCCCGTAGCGAGCACAAAGGAGCCCATTATGGTTCTTTGTGTTCGGTGGCACCTCAAAGTGAGAAAACTCAGGAACTCCGAGGCCCGGAGCTAGAGGGTTTTGCAGGGGAGGTGTTGGCGAGGTGAAGGAGAATGGCCCCGAGCTTCGGCTTCTCCCGCCCCCTTCTTCCGAGGCAAATCTTAATTACGCAAAGTAAAGTTTAGTTGCCGTAAGGTCTTAATCGAAAATTAATGGTGGAGGGTTGGGGGGTGACGGGCGGTTCTAAGTAAAGAGACGTCTCTCTTAGGCCTACCGAATGAATGTTTGGGGGAATTTTACTTCTGCCTCCACTCCTCTGCCTCCGACCCCTAAAAGCTTCCAGATACAGTCTCCAGGGAGAGAAGGGAGTTTTACCCAAACCTTAAGTGATTCCACGCCAGAAAAGGGGTGGTGTGTGTGACGAGGGAGGAGGCTGGTGGATTATTCCCCTCTCCCCCTCTCTCACCTGGTTGCGGGGTGGAGGGTGGCCAGCAGAGTTCTTGCTAGTTTATAAAGAAATTTCTTCTCTCCCCACTTCTAGGATTTTAAATTTGAGAAGGGGTCTGGGGAGGAGAGGAGGAATTTGTATGTAAATCTCCTGGGTCTGGTACTGGCTGATGGATCAATTATTTCTGTTGTCTCTTCGGACTGAAAGGGGAGGGAATACTTAAAAAGAAGAAAGAAAATCGAGTTTCGAAAGCCCCTTTGCTTCTCAGTATGGGCTAAATCCTCCCAGTCTGGAGAATTGTTTCCTGCTCTAATATAGAAAAAGATTGCTTTGAACAACAGCAGCAGCAAAAAGAAATTTAAAAGAAAGAAAGAAGAAAGGGGTGGGGAAAAGGAAAGAAAATAAGTAGATGGATACAAGGGATGGAGGTATGACAGGATTCAAAAAATTTTTTTCCTGATTCAGTAAATAATATAAAGATTTTCAGATTCTTTACAACTTTAAAATGCTCCTTATTGTATCTTGGAGAAGTTGCCTTTTCCCTACTCTAGGAAGAAAGGTTTCCTTTAAAATCAGGAGAATCAGTTAAAATGGCTTTTATCAAAAGACAGGCAATAAGAGACACTGGCAAGGATATGGAGAAAGGGGAACCCTTGTACGCTGTTGGTGGGAATGTAAGTTAGTGCAACTATGGAGAACACTATGGAGGTTCCTCAAAAAACTAAAAATAGAACTACCCTATGACCCAGCAATCCCACTGCTGAGTATACATCCAAAGGAGGAGAATTCAATTTATCAAAAAAATATCTGCATTCCCATGTTTACTGCAGCACTATTTGCAATAGCAAAGATTTGAAAGCAACCTAGGTGTCCGTCAATGGATAAATGGATAAAGAAATTGTGGTACATATATACAATGGAATACTACATAGCCACAAAAACAGTGAAATCCTGCCATTTGCAACAACATGAATGGAACTGGGGAACATTATGTTCAGTGAAATAAGCCAAGCACGGAAAGACAATCTTGCATGTTCTCACTCATGTGCGGGAGCTAAATATTAACAACAATTGATCTCATGGAGACAGAGAGTAGAATAATGGTTACCAGAGGCTGGGAAGGGTAGTGTGGAGGGTAGTAAGTGGGATGGTTAATGGATGCAAAAATATAGTTAGATATGGCCAGGCACGGTGGCTCACGCCTGTAATCCTAGCACTCTGGGAGGCCGAGGCGGGTGGATCACTCAAGGTCAGGAGTTGGAGACCAGCCTGAGCAAGAGTGAGACTCCGTCTCTACTAAAAAAATAGAAAGAAATGATCTAGACAACTAAAAATATATATATAAAAAATTAGCCGGGCATGGTGGCACATGCCTGTAGTCCCAGCTACTTGGGAGGCTGAGGCAGAAGGATCCCTTGAGCCCAGGAGTTTGAGGTTGCTGTGAGCCAGGCTGACGCCATGGCACTCTAGCCCCGGCAACAGAGCAAGACTCTGTCTCAAAAAAAAAAAAAAAAAAAAATATATATATATATATATATATATAGTTAGATAGAATGGACAATATTTGATAGCACAAGAAAGTGACTATAATCAACAATAAGTTAGGGTATACTTTGAAATAATTAAAAGAGTGGAATTGGAATGTTCCTAACACAAAGAAATGCTAAATGCCTGAGGTGACGGATACTTCAGTTATCCTGATTTGGTCAATTCACCTTGTATGCCTGTATCGAAACATCACATGTGCCCTATAAAGATATATAACAATTATGTACCCATAATAATTAAAAATTTAAAAATTAAACAAAACAAACTGAGGGGTATAGGCCTTTTTTCTGTCCATGCCATTTCCATTGTACCCCTATTTATTCTACCCACAGGCCCATTTGCTCCCAGAGCAGATTAGGGGTGGGAAAGTCATCCCCTCAAGTTGTCCTCTCTCTTCTCCACAGGGCCCCATCTGAGCCTGAGCTGTTGCTCCTTCTGTTCTCCCACCTAAGCCACCTGGAGGCATCTTCAGAGCTGGTACCAAGCACTGGAGCTAAGTGGTGGAAACAAAAATGAATAAGACAGGCTCCTATACCCCACTTAGGAAGCTCACAATCTGATAGGAAATTGAGTGCAAATCTCCAGTGTACACACAACATCTTCAATTTATTTCCATGACAAACCTGTTTTCCTGCCCTAAGGCCAGGCCTACATGACAGTTATCCCTTCCCCAGCCCCCCAAGGCAGATGGAAAGCTGGAGCTGGAAAATGGAAACAAAGGACATTCTTCTATTCACTCGAACAAACTTTCATTCCTTCAGCACACTTTTATTCTGTTTCCAAACCACCACAGCAGGCACTGTGGAGAATGCAGAGCAAGATGGCACATCTGCCCTTCAAGAGTTTCTAGTAGCCTAGAAGAAAAGTGATAATGATAAGGAAAACCCCCATCTATTACTTGGCATGTCAGCCACCTGAGACCCCCACCCCTCACGGAAGACCCTCATCAACATAATATTAACCTATTACCTGGTGCATCAACATAATACTAACCTATTACCTAACACATTAACTAACCTATTACCTGGCATCATCAGCTACCTGAGACCCCAGCCCTTGGACCACCGCAACTTAATAAAAGTGGGAAAAGTCAGGTAGATGGGGCTCAGAATTTGGTGGCAAGACCCCTCTGAGCCCACTGGAGAATAAACCTTGATTCTCCAACTCTCCGTGTGCCACTCGGTTTGTCCTCAGAACCACCCGCTGTAACACTTGCTGCAACAATTCCACAAAGATCTTACATTTGTCTAGCATTTGTACGTGAAATACAGAGAGATCACAATATTTCGTGATGACTCTTGCCTTTCACGTGAGGGACCTGAGTGTGAACAGGACCAGAACCCACATCTTCAGATCACAGGCCCACAGCACTTTCCACTCTGCCAGCATGCTTCTGGACGACGCGTGCGAGGGCAGGGCGTGGTGATCGGATGACACAGATGGAATGGGCAGGGAGCACAAGTACCTTGGCCCTGTTAGAGCCCTGCATGCATCTCCAAGAGTGACGACAGAGGAGGCTCTAAGTAGGCAGGGATATTATTATTGCACACAGTCTGGGATCCTGGAGATGGGCCTACACTGGGAGAGTTTAGGAAAGGTCACACTCCGCATTTTAGATGGTGCCTTTGGGCAGCTTTGAGAAACATGATGGGGACAGCCTGAGATATCAGTTAGGGATTGATCACAAGAGACCAGGCAAGAGATGGAGAGGGCAGGAACTGAAATGTGGCAGTATGGACCCTGAGGAGAGAGAGTAAGGGAGGAGACAAACCAAGGCTTCTGACCTAGGTGTCTGATCCATTATCCTGCTTAGGGAACACAGGGAAAGGGCAGATGATGGGCACAGCAGAGCAAGGCTGAGCCTGTGGTACATCCATGAGAAGGTGTCCAGAAGGCAGGTGGATAGTCTAAGCTAGTGCCCAGGTGGGAGCTTTGGGCTAGATTTAATCTGGTACTTTTAGCCTATGGTTGGAGGTATGAGCATGGTGAAGATCATGTAGGGAAGACAGATTGGGTGGGAAGGCCAAAGCTTGGATGGATACCCACATTTAAGGGCCATGGGGCCAAGGAGGAGGGAAACTGAGGAGTGATCGGGCCAGGAGTGATTCTAGATTCTAGCCAACATGAAGAATATGTCACAAGGCTCAGACTCTTCTCTTGCAGTCCTGGGAGTCTTAAGTTAGATTTTTTTTTTTTGGGCAGGGCCTCTGTTAGAGACAGCATAGAGTACAGTGTCATCATCACAGCTCACTGCAACCTCAAACTCCTGCGCTCAAGGGATCTTCCTGTCTCAGCCTCCCAAGTAGCTGGGACTACAGGCGCCCACCACCACGCCTGGCTAACTTTTTTACTTTTTGTAGAGACAGGGTCTCACTATTGCCCAGGCTGGTCTCAAACTCCTGGCCTCAAGTGATCCTCCCACCTTGGCCTCCCAAAGTGCTAGGATTATAGACATGAGCCACTGTGTGCCCCGCCACAAGTTAGAATTTTTATTTGCTCTGTTTGGTTGTGAGAATTCAATGAGATATGTATGGCACTCACTGTGACCTTGTGCTACACTAAAAACTTGGCAAATAGTAGCTATTATTTTTGTCCAACAAATTATTGAGCACCTGTTATATGCAAAGCAGACAGTCTGCAGAGACTCAGGCTCTAGCTTCATGGAGTCTACAGTCTAGGGGGCCACAGTCTGCTGTTCCTCCCTAATGATCATTTCTGCTTGGTCTTAGGCTTCTGCTGTGGGCCGGGAGCCTAGGTGTCCCCAAGACACAGAAGTGCCACTTCTCTCCCAAATCCTGGGACACTACTGTCAATCATCTCAGCTTATAAATCTGATATCTGGGATAACTGTTAGGTGCCCACTGTAAACCTGCCACACACTCCATTCCATGGCACGGAAGGAGGGGTTTGCTGGAGCAGAAATCTCAACATGACAGGAGAACAGAGGAAATAGCTGACAGGGAGGAAAGAAACCTGGTCTGGGGCTCAGAAGGTCTGGGCTGCAGGCCTGGCTCCACCCACCCTGGCCCAGTAGCTTCAGGCAACTCACTTTCCCTTCCTCGGCTTTTGCTTTCTCATCTGTGTAAAGGGATCATCGAACTATTTATTGATTTTACCTTTGGGCCAGATGTAGGGGGCTGTGCAAATATTATATTCAGATCATTGAAACTGTCCTTGCTTAATGTCACCCAAACAAGATGAAAGGCTTGCTTGTCGCAAATGAGCGAAATGACTGCCAGTCGGCAATATCCAACACACACACACAGCACGCTCAGGAGAAAAGAGCACAGAGGACCACTCCCAGCCCAGGGCTCCCCGCCTGCCCTCAGATCCTCCCGTCTCTGGCCTTTCATCTTGCCACAGGCACACTAGTGGCATATGTCCCTGCAATTGCCTATGTTCCCTGTCCCTTCAATCCTTACCACCGGAGCCCATTCCTTCCAGAGAAACCGTCCTCTCTCTCTCTCCTCTGCGTGGCTCTTCTAGGGGATAATGCCTGGTATGGTGACTCTCCAGGGAATCCCCCTGCTCCAAGAAGCCCTGGCAGAGTACAGGTCCCCTCTTTGTTTCCTCAGTTCTGGGCCAGTGTTCTTTCCTTCCCACTGAGGTCCCCTCCACCCTAGAGAGGAAAGGGCTGTGTGCATGTTTAGGAGGCAGGGAGTGAGGAAGAGGACATAATTTCAGATACTATAAGACTCAAAGATTTTATTATCTAGGCAACAATATTCCACTCTAAATGGACTAGGTCCTAGACACTTTGTGAACAACAGGTCTGACCTTCAGAGAATCTATTTAATAGTTGGCTACCCTCTCCCCTGCCCCACACCATTTTCCTCTGCTTTGGGTGAACCTACCTTTCCTTCCCTCTCCCGAGCCCGTCCACCTGTCCACCAAGACCTTGAATCCACTTCAGGTGAGATACCAAATTCCCTCTCCCTGAACTCCACCCTCCATTTAGCTCTCAGGGAAATGGCCCTTCGAAACTGGCCACAGAATAACCAGGAGATCTAAGACTCCTGGGGCGCCACTTCCCGCCCACGTGTGGGTCCCTTCAGTGCACCTCACCCTGCCCCAGCCTGGTCCAAGGCTGCCCCTGGCTTTGGGGCAGAGGGAGAGGAGACTTGGCAGAGTACAGCTGTCATCCCCTTTATCTCTCCAGCACCCTGCCCTAAGGGCTCTGCAAGGCAAAATGGGTCATAAAAGGATTAAACAGATAAAACAGATGATCTATTAATTAAGGACTTTAATTAGCCCAGGCCTAGGCTGAGCAAGAGGAAAGGGTGGGCTGGCACAGAGCAGAATGGGGAAAATGAAGCTGAAAAATCAGTGCTGGGTTAGGTTACTGAGCTTCTTGGGGTGACTCTGCCTTCTAGATCCGGGAAATAAATGGCCATGGGAATGAATGGGTAAGATATTTTGTCTCCCAGAACTTTCTAGAACCTAATACCAAGGGGAGAGGAACAGGAGAGCCTGAATCATAGGCTTGTGGGTGTGGGGTGCTTGCCATGGAGGGAGGACTGAGGCAGGTTGACTCCCAGCTGGGGCTCCCCTCCTGCTCCAGCGGAGGAGCGAGCCGCTGTTCCATCCTGGCCCCCCATCTCCTCCCTCCCCCTTCCTCTCTTTCCACTCTCCCTTCTCCCCCTCACTTCTCCCAGAATTTCTCTTCTTTCCCTCCAGGCTGGGCCACCTCACCCCCTCCCCTTTCCCTTTCCTGTAACTGAAGCTGTTGTTGGGAGCTGGAGGAGCTGGGCTGGTTTGAAAGGAGGCCCCACTGCTTTTCAGGGAGGAATTGAAACCGTGGAGCTGGGGGTGAGGGGAGGCAGCAGAGGGGGAGGGGGCGCCTTGAGAAATCAAAGCGGCTGCAACTCCATCTGGGAAACCAACTTTGATTTACTAGCAAGGACCCGGCTCGCCAACTACCCCCACCCTTGCCCACCCCCCCTCCTTTCCTGAACTTTGCTTCGTGGCTATAACTGGGGGATGGGGGCACTAACCTGCTCCCCCAACCTGCAAGCCTGCTCTTATCCAGAGGAGGAAGGCCTGGGGGACCCTGGCTAAGCCAGGCTGCAGACACTTCTGAAGGGGAGCCCAGCATCTCAGGAACTGGGTAGGGGGTACCCCTGGGAAGCAGGGAAGGCCAGAGGCCCAGGCAGACTTGGCCCTGCTCTGGCTTTGGGGCTGAGATGGGGGCGGTGAGCAGAGGAGGCCAGGGCTGTTTCATCTGTCTATGGCCTTCCTCTCAGAACTGGGGGACGTGGGGGCTGGGGATGGGTAGTAAGAATCAAGAAAAGAAAGTGACTGAGAAGAAAAAGGAAAATCTATTTTAACCGACTATTTCGTGTTGCAATTCAGTGTGAGCCGTGGACAACACTGGGTTGTGGTGGGGGCTCAAGGCCATTTTGGGTAGAAGAGCTGCCTCTCTCCTTCCTTCCTCTCTTGTCGCCTCTGTTTCACTCTTCTTCTCTGTCAAATGCTTAAACTCATCAAGGTTTAACACTCTCTCTAACCAAACCCCTGCAATCAAAATAGGATCCTGAAGATCCTGAGCCCCAGGGACAGAGTTGACATTCAGAACAAAGTGAGTCATAACTCAAGGAAATGCTTCTGCGTGTTACTGGCTGGCTCCACGTGGGTATGGGACGGAGGGGTTTTAAGCCCCTGGGCTCCTGGGTTCTAGACAGAACCCCCTTTTCCGGAGCCTCCACTGCACCAGTAGTTTTCAGCAATGCAGGGCTGGGGTTTGCCTGTTAGGAATACAGATTCCTGGGCCCTGTCCACTGATCCAAATTTATAATCCTCAAGTGATTCTTATGCACACTCTAGAGCTATCTGTCTTCCAGACCACTCAGTTAGCTTTCAGAACACTGGTTACTCTTGGCAGCTACCTAGTTCTGCTCTGTCCCCTACTCTGACACATTCAAGAACCTTTAAAATCTAACCCCAATGGATCTTTCCAGCATTAACTTCTACCATACCTCCCCACTGTGATGGAAGATGGATCGATTGGCCCTCAGCATCCATTCCCACCTCCTTCCTGTACTGCAGAGGTTGGAAGCCAAAAACCTCATCTCCCAGCCTCCCTTGCAGCTAGAGCTCTGGATGCAAAATGCACTCTTTTGAGATTGGAAGATGGAAGGGAAAATGAGGCCATGTTTCTCTGACTATTTCTGCTGGCAGGCAAGGCCCTGGAGATGGCCTTTGTCTCGCAGTAGCACCCAGTGTTCAGTCTCTGTGACAGCAGTAGCAGCAGTGGCACTGAGTCCGAGGTGCAGCTCTGGGCCTGCATCCTTGACTTAGTTCCAGCAGCAGCCTCCTCATCCCCCTACCTGCTTGTGGCAGAGGTGGCAGCTCCTACTGGAGGATCACTTCTGTGGCTCATAGAGTCTGCTCCTCCAGTCCATACAGCAATTTTTTTTTTTTTCTGAGACAGAGCTGTTGCCCGGGCTAGAGTGAGTGTCGTGGCGTCAGCCTAGCTCACAGCAACCTCAAACTCCTAGCTCAAGTGATCCTACTGCCTCAGCCTCCCAAGTAGCTGGGACTACAGGCATGCGCCACCATGCCCGGCTAATTTTTTTCTATATATATTTTTAGTTGTCCAGCTAGTTTTTCTATTTTTACTAGAGACAGGGTCTCGCTCTTGCTCAGGCTGGTCTCGAACTCCTGAGCTCAAACAATTCTCCCGCCTCGGCCTCCCAGAGTGCTAGGATTACAGGCGTGAGCCACTGCAACCGGCCAATCCAACAATTTTTAAGCACCTAGTTCCCTGTTGTCTCAGTCAGCTTGGACTGCCATAAGGAAATACCATGGTCTGGGTGGTTTGAATGACAAAACTTTGTTTTCTCACAGTTCTGGAGGCTGGAAGTCTGAGATCAGGGTGCCAACATGACTGGGTTCTGGTGAGGGCTCTTTTCCTGGCTTGCAGATAGCTCCCTTCTCACTGCGTGTTCATGTGATCTTTCCTCAGTGCTGCCTGTGGGGACAGGGAGAAGTGAAGGGGGAAGAGGGAGGGGAGAGAGAGAGAGGGAGAGAAAGAGAGAGAGAGTTTCTTACAAGGCCACCAATCCTATCAGATTGGCACCTCATCCTTCTGTACTCATTTCACCTTAATTACCTCCTAAGCCTTATCTCCAGATACAGTCACACTGGGGATTTAGGACTTCAACATACGAATTTTGTGGGGACAGAATTCAGTCTATAGAACCTGTATTAAATCCCCTTCTGCAGCTGAGGCAGGATCACTTGAGGCTAGGAGTTCGAAACCAACCTGGGCAATAGTGAGACTCTGTCTCTACAAAAAACAGAAAAATTAGCCGGGTGTGGTGTTACACATCTGTAGTCCCAGCTACCGAGGAGGCTGAGGCAGGAGGACAGTTTGAGCCCAGGAGTTTGAGGTTGCTGTGAGCTATGATGAGGCCACTGCACCCCAACCCCAGCAACACAGAGTGAGACTCTATCTCAAAAAAAAAAAAAAAA